>PISX010005031.1:27673-106445 GCA_004024625.1 Mellivora capensis | reverse complement strand
CTGGTTGTGGTGCATAAACAATGAATCTTGGAACACTGAAAAAAATAAAATTAAATTTAAAAAAAAAAGTCACTGTACCCAAGCAGGCTCACCAGGCAGCTCTGAGAGAGGATGGAATAAGGTATGCACACTGGTCTGTGCAGCCCGGTTTCACCCCTGGTGTAGTAGTGCAGCTTTTCCCAGGTGTGTGGATTGGCTGTGGTCATGTTGCAACACCCTCTGGAACACACATTGCAAAGGTGAACAAGTTTCTGAGTGAAAAGCCCAGACACATGCAGATCTGACGTTTGTTATTTGAAGGTAAAGAAATCAAAATTAGGACTAAATTGATCTTTTCTCAAGGAATGCATAAACATAAACATGCTCCAGAACCCTTTAGTAGGAATTTCAGGCAGGGCCTGTGTTTCCCCTCTAAAATCTTGGATCCAAAGACTTATTTTAGGAAGATAAAAGCTGATGCTTGGAATTATAGAATCACGAACACTTGGACTAAGAAAGTACCTTTGAAGTCAACTGACCAGCCCAAAACACGAGACCTCTTCGTCAGCTAACTGCCAGAGAGCGGGATTCTTGCTTCCTTTCAGGAAAGCCTATTCTGTTCTGACCAACTCTAACTGTTCAAATGTTATCCCTTTCTATTTATCTTATTATATTATTTATTTATGTATTTATTTACTTATTTATTCAGGTATGATTAACATATAGTGTTATATTAGTTTCAGGTATACAGTATAATGATTCAACAATTCTATGCCTTACTCAGTGCTCATCAGGGTAAGTGTACTCTTTTTGTTTTGTTTTATTCCTTGTTTCTGTTTTTCATGTGTGTGCATTTTTATTTTTCCAAGTTTTTATTTAAACTCCAGGCAGTTAACGTACAGTGCAATATTAGTTTCAGGTGTAGAATTTAGTGATTCAACACTTAAGTACAATACTTGGTGCTCATCACAAGGGCATTCCTTAACCCCCCATCACTTAACCTACTTAACCCATCCCCTTCCACACCTTATCTCCCCTTTGGTAAGCATTGTTCTCCATAGTCAAAAATCTGTTCCTTGGGGCACCTGTCTGGCTCAGTTGGTAGAGAATGGAACTCTTGATCTCATGATTGTGGGTTTGAACCCCACATTTGGTATAGAGATTACTTAAAAATACCATCTTAAAAAAGTCTGTTTCTTGGTTTTCCTCTCCCCCTCCCATGTTCATTTATTTTGTTTTTTAAATTCCATAATATGGCATTTGTTTTTCTCTCACAGGATAAGTGTACTCTTAATCCCCTTCACCTGTTTCACCCGTCCCTCCACCCACATCCCCTCTGGCAACCACTAGTTTGTTCTCTATATTTAAGAATCTGATTTGTCTCTTTCTTTGTTTACTTTTTTCTTAAATTCCACATATGAATGAAATCATATGGTGTTTATATTTCTCTAACTGACTTATTTCATTTAGAATTATACCTCCTAAGTCTGTCCATGTTGTTGCAAGTGGTAAGATATCCTTTTTATGGCTGAGTAATATTGCATTGTGTGTGTGTCTATATATACAGAGGAGGGATATATATATATATATATATATATATATATATAGAGAGAGAGAGAGAGAGAGAGATACATATATATAGATAAATATATATAGATAAATATAAATATAGATGATAGATGATAGATAGATAGCCACATCTTTTTATCCATTCATCTATGAATGGACACTTGGGTTGCTTCCGTATCTTGGGTATTCCAAATAATACTGCAATAAAGAAAGGGGTCCATATACCTTTTTGAATTAGTGTTTTTGTTTTCTTTGGGTAAATACCTAGTAGTGGAATTGCTGGATCATATGGTACTTTTGTTTTTGATCTTTTGAGCAAACTCTGAACTGTTTTCCACAGTGGCTGCCCCAGCTTGCATTCCCACCAACAGTGCATTAGGGTTCCTTTTTCTCCACATCCTTACCAACACTTGTTATTCCTTATGTTTTTTTTTTTTTATTTCAGCCATTCTGCTAAGTATAGATTGATATCTCTTTGTGGTTTTGGTTTGCACTTCTCTGATGATTAGTGATATTGAGCATCTTTTCATGTTGCTCATCTGGATGTCTGTTGATCACCTGCATGTCTTCTTTGGATAAATGTCTATCCAGGTCCTCTGCCTGTTTTTTAAATTAGATTATTTTGTTTTTTGGTTTTGATTGTATAAATTCTTTATATATTTTGGATATTAACTCCTTATCAAATACATCATTTGCAGGGGCGCCTGGGTGACTCAGTGGGTTAAAGCCTCTGCCTTCGGCTCCGGTCATGATCTCAGGGTCCTGGGATCAAGCCCCGTTGAGATCAAGGCCCGCTGAGATCAAACCCTGCTGAGATCAAGCCCTGCATCGGGCTCTCTTCTCATCAAGGAGGCTGCTTCCTCCTCTTTCTGCCTGCCTCTCTGCCTACTTGTGATCTGTCTGTCAAATTAAAAAAAAAAAATACATCATTTGCAAATATCTTCTCTCATTCAGTAGGTTGTCTTGTTTTGTTAATGGTTTCCTTCCTTATGCAAAAGCTTTTTATTTTGGCATAGTCCCAATAGTTTAATTTTGTTTTTGTTTCCTTTGCCAAAGGAGACATAGCTAGAAAAACATCTCTACAGCTGATGTCAAGATTACTTCCTATGTTTTCTTCTAGGAATATTACAGTTTCAGGTCTCACATTTAGGTCTTTAATCCATTTTAAATTTATTTTTGTGCATGGTATAATAAATGGTCCATTTCCATCCTTTTACATGTAACTGACCAATTTTTCCAACACCATTTGTGGAAGAGACTATCTTTTTCCTATTCTTGCCTCCTTTGTCATAGATTAATTGACCATAAATCTGTAGGTTTATTTCTGGACTCTTTATTTTGTTCCATTGATATCTGTGTCTGTTTTTGTGCCAGTACCATACTGTTTTGATTACTACCAGATCTATAGTATATCTTGAAATCTGGGGTTGTGATACCTCCAGTTTTCTTCTTCTTCTTCAAGATTGTTTTGGCTATTTGGGGTCTGTTTGGTTCCATATAACTTTTAGTATTATTTATTCTAGTTTTGTGAAAAATGGTGTTGGCATTTTGATAGGGATTGCATTAAATCTGTAGATTGCTTTGGATAGTATAGACATTTTAATAATATTCGTTCTCCCAATCCATGAACATAGAATATCTTTCTATTTGTTTGTGTCATCACAAATTTCTTTCATCAGTGTTTTAGTCCTCAGAGTACTGGTCTTTCACCTCTTTGGTTAAGTTTATTCCTAGGTATTTTAATTCTTTCTGATGCAATTGTAAATGGAATTATTTTTTTCCTAATTTCTCTTTCTGTTACTTCATTAATAGTATATAGAAATGCAACATCTTTATGTATATTAATTCTGTATCCTGTGACTTTACTGAACTCACTTATCAGTTCTAGTAGTTTTTTTAGTAGTCTTTAGGGTTTTCTATACAGAATAGCATGCCATATGCAAATAGTGAAAATTTTACTTCTTCCCTACCAAATGGACAGCTTGCATTTCCTTTTCTTGTCTAATTGTTATGACTAGTACTTTCACTACTATGTTGAATAAAAATGGTGAGAATGGACATCCTTTTTTGCTCTTTATCTTAGAGGAAAGCTTTCAATGTTTAACCAAATGTTCTTTATCCAATATAAAACCACCTTTCTGTCACTTTTAATCATTGGTCCTAAAAGCCAAAAAGAAAAGAATTCTTCTCCCCTATAAAGTCCCTCAATTGACTAATTCTAAAAACAAACAAACAAACAAACAAAAAACCCAAAACAAAAAATAACACTTATTGACTAAAAAAGTTTGATAGCCAAGTAACCACTTGTACAACTCTAAATTCCACCCAACTCAAATCATTATAAGGGGCTTGATTATAATTCAAGTTCTCCTTTAGCCCAGCCTATCTTTGTCATGGGTTTGATTTTACATAAAATAAAATGAGTAATAAAGTCAAGCTATTATGTGAATGTAAGGAAACCAAATACCCTTTAAGAGGAGCTTTTCCAGTATTATCAACATCCAGGCTCAGTGTACCTTATAAAGAATCAAAATTCTGAAATCTCAGTAGAGAAGGGCTTTAACAAGAGAAATTATCTCCAGATCTGGAGGGGAGTTATCAGAGTGGCCCCAGATGAGTGTCCCCTTCCCCTTGTGGGCTCCATGTTGATTTCTGCTGTAGAAACTCCCTCTGGTCTTCAGATAGGCATCACCCCTGCATAACTAACAATTACTCAAAACATTATTTCCTTAGATATTTTGAGTACAACTAAAATGCACTGGAATTTACAAGAACGTCACCCCCACTGCACAAGAACAGAAAAGAAATAAACTTGGAACCTTGCTGTTGATACTCCATGTTGAGACATGGAGTCTCAGAGTTCTTAGAAAAGTCCTGCCTAGGATCTTTCACTCCAAAATGGGAGCCACATACTCTAGCTTCTCCTAGAATCTTAAGTAAGAGAAACACCTGCCTTATAGCCTTGAAGATTCCATGTTGGACTCTAGGGTTTCCCATCCTAGCCCCTGACCTGCTTCTTCTCCTTTTCTCACTAGTGGGTTTGTTCTTCTGTGAGACTTAGCCAAACAAGATCTTGGTCTTCACACATTGATAACAGTATTGACCAGCAACCCTGCCACTCCATGTCAATCCCCCAAAGAAAGGAGGAGATGGCTTTTTCCAGGTTAAACAAATAAACAACAACAAAAAAAACCTGCTTGAATTCCTATGCCCACTTTGAGGGACTCCATTAGGCACTCAGTTATTTTTCTAAATAGATATAAATTAGTAAACACCAGGCACAGCAAATAATCATACCCTTCCTTACTCAGAGGCCAGCATTACTCATTCAGGTGTCTCTAGAGACTAGAGACTACTCCAGCATTTCCCTAGGTCTAACCCCACCATCCTAAAGGTCATCAGATCACCCTGACTACTTATTCTGGGACTCAACTTGGCCCGCTGTGTTGCAACCCAGACATTCTGATGGTGGCAAAGACTGACTGTCCTTTTTTTTCCACATGGAGTTCTCCCTACCACCTTCTCAACAGCATATCAACCACCAGTCCCAGAAGGAACCAAATGGCAGAGCCTGCTTAAAATACAGTTTTAATTATTCATCTAGCCACAAACACAACACAAAGCTACTGACTTCCTGTGAGATACTTTTATCTCTTGGTTAATCATTTGTTATACATTTCCTAGATATAGATACTATTCCTAGAATCTTAGTGTTGGAAAGATCTCAGAGGTCCTTTGATCCAATACTATCTTTTTACAAAGTGAGAACTACAGTCTAAGTGATTGGCCTATAAATTGTTCAGCTTATTACTGAAATGACAAGGGTTAGTACACCCCCAGCACTGACATGGTGTCTCACAATCTTCCTGATGTATTTTCCACCTGGGGTGGTTATAAATTATGACCACAAATTCTTCATCCCCTCTCCTATCAAAAGATTAGGCCAAACAACGTGTCACCAGGGTTGGTTTCTTCAGAGGCCTCTCTCCTTGGCTTATAGATGGTCATCTTTTCCCCATGTCCTCACATGGTTTTCCCCTCTGTGTCTGTCCTAATCTCCTCTTCTTATAAAGACATCAGTCACACTGGATTAGGATCCACCCTCATAACCTATTTAATCTCAATTAACTCTTTAAAGACCCTGTCTCCACACATAGCTCAATGGAACAAATAGAAAGCCCAGATATGGACCTTCAACTCTATGGTCACCTAATTTTGATAAAGCAGGAAAAAACATCCAATAGAAAAAAGACAGTCTCTTCAATAAATGGTGCTGATAAAATTGGACAGCTATATACAGAATGAAACTCAACCTTTCTCTTACACCATACACAAAGATAAACTCAAAATGGATGAAAGACCTCAATGTAAGGAATCCATCAAAATCCTAGAGGAGAGCATAGGCAGTAACCTCTTCGACATCAGCCACAGCAACTTCTTTCAAGACAAGTCTCTAAAGGCAAGGAAAACAAAAGCGAAAATGAACTTTTGGGACATCATCAAGATAAAAACCTTCTGCACAACAAAGGAAACCATCCACAAAACAAAGAGGCAACCCAAGGAATGGGAGAAGATATTTGCAAATGACAGTACAGATAAAGGTCTGATATCCAAGACCTATAAAGAACTTCTCAAACTCAACACCCCAAAACCAAATAATCCAGTCAAGAAATGGGCAGAAAACATGAATAGACACTTGTCCAAAGAAAACATACAAATGGCTAACAGACCCATGAATAAAATATTCAACATCATTAGCCATCAAGGAAATACAAATCCAAACCACAATGAGATACCCCCTTACACTAGTTAGAATGACAAATATTGACAAGGCAAGAAACAACAAATGTTGGAGAGGTTGTGAAGACAGGGGAACCCTCTTGCATTGTTGGTGGGAATGCAAGTTGGTGCAGCCACTTTGAAAACAGCGTGGAGGTTCCTCAAAAAATTAAAAATAGAGCTACCCTATGACCTGGCAATTGCACTACTGGGTATTTACCCCAAAGATATAGTTGTAGTGAAAAGAAGGGCCACAGGCACCCCAATGTTCATAGCAGCAATGTCCACAATAGCCAAACTGTGGAAAGAGCCGAGATGCCCTTCAACAAATGAATAAAGAAGATGTGGTCCATAAATACAATGGAATATTACTCAGCCATAAGAAAGGATGAGTACCCAACTTTCGCATCAACATGGATGGAACTGGAGGAGATTATGCTAAGTGAAATAAGTCAAGCAGAGAAAGTCAATCATCATATGGTTTCACTTATTTGTGGAACATAATGAATAGCATAGAGGATATTAGGAGAAAGCAGGGAAAAATGGAGGGGAGAAAATCGAGGGAGAGATAAACCATGAGAGACTATGCACTCCAGGAAACAAACTGAGGGTCTTGTGGGGAGGGGAGATGGGTTGGTCCAGTGTTGGGTATTAGGAAGGCCATGTACTGCATGGAGCACTGGGTGTTACACACAAACAATGAATCATGGAACACTACATCAAAAACTAATGACATACCATGTGGTGACTAACGTAACATAATGAAGAAAAAAGAGCCTATCTCCAAATAAGTTCACAATCTGAGGTACTGGAGGTTGAACTTCAACATGTGAATGCGGGGGCACAATTCAACCCGTAACACTTCTAAAAGTCTTCTGGTCACCAGTTCTGACATAGTCTTTGCCCCATTCCTCCAAGAATACTATGGACAGCAGCTAGGTGTCCTACAATTCAACTCAATTCTGATAGTATCTGCCCAGAGAGATAATATCAGATTCTATAGGTTAAGGGTTCAGTCCCAAAAGATGGCACTCCCCCCCCCACGTCAGTTACCAGTTGCAAGCCCAGGTTGTTAACTGTGCTTTTGACCTATCAGCTACGGATTAGAAGTCCCAAGACCTCCCTGCTTCTATTCAGTTCAGACATAGTCGAGCCTAGGTTATCACCTGTGCTTTTGACTGGATCTAAGTCAGAGGTTCCAGTGTCCATCCCCTGTGGTTTGATCAATTTGTTAGAGCAGCTCACTGAACTCAGGAAACCTGTTACCTACCAAATGACCAGTTTATTAGAAAATACAAATCAACAGCCAGATAAAGAGATACATAGGGCAAGATCCTGAACAAAAGAGTTTCTGTCCTCATGGAGTTCGAGGCTGGTTATGGTGGCAAATAGAAGCATTCTGGTTCCCCAACCTAGAAGTTCTCTGAACCTCCTATACAACCAGGACTAACCAAATGGAAGAAATGGACAAGGTATGGGCAAAGGGCATGGGCTTCCAAGCTCTCGTAACATACCACTCTCCACTCTCCCCCCATCTCCACATATTCACCAACCCATAAGTTCTCCAAAACCTGTCCTTTTGGTGTTTTATGGAGGCATCTTTTCATGGGAATGACTGATTAAATCATTGGCCATCAGTGATTATTTCAACCTCCAGCCCCTCTTCCCTCTTCATAAATCAGGGGGTGGGACTGAAAATTCCAACCCTCCACTCATGGTTAATTACCTTGGCAACCAGCCCCCATCCTCAGATGCTTTTCAAAATCATTTCATTCACATAAACCCAGTTAAGTTGGAAAAGGGCTTGTTATGAATAACAAGTCACCTATTTTACTTTGATGACTCTAAAGTGACTTTAGGAACTGAGAATAAGAGGCCAAATATTATGACAAAAGATGCTCCCATTGCTCTTATTCCTCAGGAAAATCCCAGGTTTTTAGGAGCTGTGAACCAGGAACCATGGACAAAGATCAAATATATATTTCTTATTATAAGTCACAATATCATAACCTCCTTAAAAAGAAAAGTGTTTGTATATAATTTGCACTTCAACCACTCAGTTCTTACTGCTCTAATGGGAGCATCAGCATACTAGACATTCTTGCCTAGATCATTCAATAACAATATACAGGGACAAGAAGGAAAATAATCTATGATTATGTGAACTCTTTCCTTTGTACAGTGGGAAAACCAGGGCCTGACTCCTATGATGCTCAGAATAGGAAAATCCTCAGTACCGTGATAAAAACTGGTCAAGGAAACTGGAGTCCTTGGTCACATCTGTGCTTTGTCATCCCAGAGCCAGTGAGATGGAAAACCAGGCCACTGTGGGTGAGAGCTGGGTCTACTGGGGCTTTTTCAGGCACCAATACAAATAATTCCCCTGTGAGCCTGGCTCCAGCAATCAGGCTGTTAGGTTAGGCATGAGTCCCACCTGCTGCAAGCACAGACAAACAGGATACTCAGTGTTCCATTAAGGAACTTGTATTTTATTCACCACTCTACAAGCCCTTGTCATTATGTGTGATATTGTGCCTGGGAGTGGGCTGGGTAGCAGATTGGTATGCTAACCTTTCACCTCTCCAGAGCCTGGATTCAGGTCCCAGCTCCCAACTTCACATGCAAATATGGACTTGGCAAGCAGAACCCAAGTCTGGTTTATGTAGAGCAAGGAAATCACTGGCAAGCAAGTCTCTTGGCCCAGGCTTCAGTACACAACCCAGGCCCAGATTGCAGGGGTGTCCAGGATTAACCGTGAGGGATTCTACAGCAGCTTACAGGAAGAGAGCCTTTCCTTGGAATGGGAATGCAGACCAGTGTTCATGTCAACAGAACTGAATTCCTCCCTTCCATGGCTCATCTTTTCCTATAAAAGCTCTGCTTACTCTGCCAGATCACCTCACAGCATCCTCTGTACCTACCTGGTTGTTTTCAATAACCAACCCTCCCCAGGTTGGTTATTGCCTCTGAGCTTTCTGTCATGCCTTCACTATGCTACCAAACTCTTCAAAAAGAAGTGAACTTGTTGACTCTACTCTCAATTTCATTTTCCATGCCATGACCTCAGGTTCCTTCTGCCTTATTGCTAGTCCCACCATGGGGACCTGGAGACTTCCTTGTCACAGTTGTGGTTTGGATTGTACTTTACTTACTGTTGAGGACTCCAAGGCTGCCTCATTCAAAGTAGGCAAGATCCTGATTCTCAGTCTCTATTCTTCCTGAGGCCTATATCCCTGCCAGGAATTTGTTAGGCAGAAAGCAGGAATACTTTTTTGTACCTGGGAGAGTTTGAGTCATAATGTGTGCCTTATGGAAAGAAAGGTCACCAGCATCAGTAAGTGGACAAATAGATTTAACTCTCTTTAAAATTACTTTATTTAATATGGAAAGAGCTCAGACACCCATTGACAGATGAATGAAATAAGATGTGTGATAGACACACATACACACACACACACACACACACACACAATGGAATATTACTCAGCTATCAAAAAGAATGAAATCTTGCCATTTGAAACAGTTCGATTAGAACTAGAGGATATCATGCTAAGCAAAATAAGTCAGAGAAAGACAAATACCTTATGATTTCACTCATATGTGGTATATAAGAAACAAAACAGATGAACATAGGGAAAAGGAAGAAAAAATAAAATAAGATGAAAATTGACAAGGGTGCAAACCATAAGAGACTCTTAACTGTAGGAAACAAACTGAGGGTTGCTGGAGGGGAGGAGGGTTAAGGAATGGGGTAACTGGGTGATATGCATTAAGGAGGGCACATGATATAATGAGTACTGGGTGTTATATGCAACTGATGAATCACTAAATTCTACTTCTGAAACTAATAAAATAAATACAATGAAATTATTTAATATATCAAAGGTTTTTCTCTACCATAGGCTTTTCTTCAGAAGCAGGAAGCCATCCATCAACACCAGCCACCCTCAAAAGAAGGCATTAGCATATAAGTGATAAATAATCAAAGAAGCAGCTCATGCCTACATATTCTTGCTATCTCATGTGACCCTTACAGTTATCTGGGGCTTAGGCAGAACAGAAGTTCTCCTCATTTTACAGAGGTCAACTATTTGGCTACTCCAAAGTCATCAAGCTAGATGTGAGGTCACCAGCTTGAAGCAGGGGAGGGTACATAATTCAGTATTCCTTCCCTAACACATGCTTCCAGAGACCTGTAAGTCATATGACTTGCAGCCTGTCACACCTGGGCAGCTATGTTTCATGTTCCTTCTGGTGGGAGTCTGCCCACCCCACATGCTTCCCTCCTTCCCAGAGTATTCACAACTCAATATGACTTGGGCCATATTTCTACCCAATATGCTTTGAGTAGAAAGCAGAGGCGAGGGGCAAACAGCAGGGATGTCATGGTGGCCTAACAAGTCACCGGTAAATCAAGCTACCTGTGACATTGCCAATTTATCAACAGCTCCAAATTCACTCTTCATGAATTGCCTATGTGAGGCTTTAGTGAGTTGGGCCTATTAAATGTCTCCTTTGCCTGCTCACATAATGTTAAGCTTCCTTAGTAGAGGACATTGCAGAAACATTGCAAGAAGGATCTTCCTTCCTGATTTCAGGATGCTCTCTTGTTAGGCTCCTGCACCACACATAGTTCCTAAAACACAGGTTGTAGGCAGCCCCCCATGGCTAAAAGCTCCCTGCCATCCCCCATTTTTGGCAGAGCACCTTTATTGAGATGCCTCATTGTGAACAGCTTTCTCAGGTGCTGGAGGGCAGATTTCCAGGAAGTTCTAAGGGATAGATTTCCAGGAAGTTCTATATGTGTGGCTCTGCCACTGAGAGAGCCATGTCCATGACCTTTCTAACAAGGTCTAGCCCTCAAGTCAAGGACTAGGAGCCCTTTCACAGGTGTTCTATTGTGGCCCTAGGTGGGGTGGCTGCTCCTTAAAAATCTGTTATGTCTTCATTCTTTAGAATTCTCTTCACTTCTAACTAGCCAATCCTTTATGACTCCAATCCTGTTATAGTTAATAATTCCTTATATTAAACATTCCCTGTTCAAATTACTATGTGGTTTCTGTCTCCTGATTGGATTCTGGCTGATACATTGCCTAAGCAACTATCTTTTGTCCCCTGAAAAACAGCATTGGCTTTCTAGATCCAGAGAAGGCAGACCAAGCTAGTTAAGAATGTGGAAATCATGCCATATTAGGGTTGATCATGTAGAGGCAAGGGCATATGGGAGGAAATTCTGACCAATGTGATTTGCTGTCTTCAAATGCCTGATGAGCTGCTTGTGAAAATGGACTTGGACTTGTTCTTTTGGACTCAGAAGTCAGATAGGGACAATACCAACAGGGAGGGCTCTGGGAGTAAAGAGGGGACAGATTCCAACTCAATATAAGTAAGAACCTTCTAATTGCACTAGCTGTTTAGATATGAAATGCACTGCTCCCACAAGGAGGCTACCCTAGCACATGTGCTAAATGAGGGAGGTATAGGCAGGACAGTCACTTAGGGAGGCATTAAGAGGGGTTTGGGGGTACAATGGAGAGGACTTCCAACAATTTCTGAGGGGTTTTAACAAATAAAATGTAGAGCAAAGCATTGCAAACAAAACAAAACAAAAAAACTAAATAATAAAATTAGTTGTCTCTTACTTAAAACCTGGGTCTCCATGTCATTCCAACTAATAAGGTCATTTAAAAAAAAGTTTCTTGCCAGTTTTTAATATTTTGTTATGACACATCTACCTAGATAGATAAATGCAATGTATCAATAATAGCACTAAAAATATAGTTGCATTGAAACTCTAAGTATATTTAAAAATATGAGCAAAATACATTTTCAACTAAGGTAAAAATAGTATTGCCAGCATATAGATAGATAGATAGATAGATAGTAGAGTTCTGTAATTTTAATTTTCAATTTGATCATAAAATCTCATTTGCTGTTTTTTTTTTATCTTAGGTACACAAGGACTGTTTAACTTAGACATTTATGATGTACTAAAGTTACTGTGAGACTCTTTAAATAGTCAAAATTACATGAGCATGAATTTATGTTTCTATAAATGTCCTCTTAAACTGTATAAGATACAGTTCTCCCGGAAACCTCGCTGAGAAATTCAAACCTAGTCTCATCATTATTTCCCAGTCAAGAAGCAATACTTTTATGTTCACTGATGTAAGTTATGACCCTGACTATGCCATAGAAAAGGTCTGACTCCTCAATCTGATAATTTAACAAATATTTATTACTTATCTTTTGCTAGGCACTCTGAATACACTGATGAGAAAGACATATATGGCTGCTGCCCCCACAGAGAGAAGAAATCACATTTCATCATATAAGTAGCACACAGTACTCTGAAAGTTCATGGAGGTGTGGGGTAACATGCCCTAAGGCCTTTGGGGGAAGGCATGTCAGGCAAGGCCTCATTGATGAAGGAATATTTGGGTTGAGCCCTTAAGGTTGGGAGCAAGAAGCAAGCAGGTGGTGAAGGAAATGGGTCTTTTTCTAGGTGGAAGAAACATCACATACTTGTTGAGTAAGAACATAGCAAGTTGAGGAATCTGAAAACTACCCAGACCACCTAGTGTGAGGCCAGAAGTGGGGAGGAGTCCAGGGAGGAAGACAGGAACCAGATCCCCAGAGGTCTCACAAGGCATGTTATAGATGTGGAGCATTATTCTTTATTTTATTTATCTTCATCCTGGTTATCTTTATCCCTGATCTTAGTGCCATAACCCACTGAAGTGTGTGTGTGTGTGTGTGTGTGTGTGTGTGTGTGTGTGTTATGCATGCACACACAAGCATGCATGTGTGGGTATGTTTACTGGGTCTAGATGTAACAAGTATTTCTTAACATTCATCCTAGAAAAAAAAAAGTGGAAAATAGTACTATGTCATCAGTACACTGGGAAATCACTGAAAGCTTTTAGTCACAATGATATGACCAGATTACATTTTAGAAGTTCCACTCTGGTTGCAGAGAAGAAAACTGACTAGTGAAGGTAAGACTAGAAACAAGGAGAGGCAACTGCACTTGAGAGAGTTATTGTTGCCATAGATCTGGGAAGTGCCAACAGAGATGGAGAGAAGTAGACAAATCTGAGAAATATTTAGGAAAAAGAGACACAGATTTGGTGAGAGATTAAATGTTCAAAGTGAGGTAATGGGAAGAGTGGAGTCTACTTCCCAGAATTCTGGCCTGAATAACAGCTTGTACAGTGGGGCTATTTTCTACAAAATGGAAGTATGGAGAGGAAGCACATTGGCCTGAGGAATGAGGCTTCCTCTGAGAAATGTCAAGTTTGAAGTTTCTGCAGGACATCAACTTAGAGATGTTGAGTAAGTGATTGGAGACACGGGTCTGGGGCTTAGGAGATAGGTCAGCACTAGAAATAAAAATTATTCAGACCTTTATTCAGTAGAGATTTCTTGAGCTCCATACCAGGTGCTATATATGACGTCTTAGACTAAACAGACATTATCACTTAGAACTTAGAACAATTGCTATCTAAATGAAATTTTAAGCCATGGGAGTGGATACATTTGCTGAGGGTAAGAATTTTAAATAAGTTGAATGGGTTTAGAACTTCAACATCTAAGACTGAATTATAAGAAGAGTAGAGTAGTTGGAAGAACCAGACCAAACAGAGGAAAATGAATAGTATTTTCTGCCCTAAAGGAAGAGTTGCAAAGAGGAGGTTATGAGGATCAGAGTCAATGCAAATCAAATTGAGATGAACCAGAAGACTCTTGCTAGACACTGGTGCTCGACTCTCTTACTTCCCACATATGATCTTAGAATGAACTAAGGAATAGACATAAAGGCCCTATGACTTCTAGGATGTAAAACTGCTCATAAAACATTAGTTATCATCATCATTATAACAATAATATTAAAGGCCAATGCCAGGAACTACAGAAGGAAAAATTCAAAGTGTCACCATCCAGAATTATCTCCATTTCAGAAATTAGAAACAGGACAAGAGGTTTACCATAAATAACATAAAAAATATTAAAATATGAGAAAGGAGGAAACTAAAAAATAAAGTAGTTGCCTGTTTCTTGGCATTCCTAGTTAACTGTAGATGTTTATTTGTTGATGTTTTTATTTGCTAATCTCCATATGAAGATGTACAGAATGCAACTGGTGCTTTTCTGATATTGAATAAATTCACAAATTGGAGAAATTGCACTCTCTCCTGATTGTTGGCAAGCCTCACTAATATAGGGAAGTGATCGAAAGCTTCATGCCAGAGAGATTACCTCCCAGAACTTTGATTTCTGAGGCGACCCACTGAAGCACTATGGATATGTGAAGTGTCATTACTGACATTGAGAAATGGCAACAAAATGCAATGTGGGGGAGCCTGGGTTGCATCCTGGGACAAAAAGGAAAAAGGACATTAGTAGAAAAACAACTGAGTCTGTACTTTAGTTAACAGCATTGGATTGATGTTAAGTCCCTGGTTTTGATCATTAGAATATGGATGTGCCAGATTTTTAAATTATTTTTTTTAAGATTTTATTTATTTATTTGACAGAGCTCACAAATAGGCAGAGAAGCAGGCAGAGAGAGGTGGAAGCAGGCTCTCTGCTGAGCAGAGAGCCCGATGTGGGGCTCGATCCCAGGACCCTGGGATCATGACCCGAGCTGAAGGCAGAGGCTTAACCCAGTGAGCCACCCAGGCGCCCCTAAATTATTTTTTATTATGTTATGTTAGTCACCTTATGGTACATCATTAGTTTTTGAAATAGTGTTCCAATATTCATTGTTTATGTATAACACCTAGTGCTCCATGAAGTATGTGCCCTCCTTAATACCCATCACTGGGCCAACCCATTCCCTACCCCCCCAACACCACCTTCCCCTTTAAAACCCTAAGTTTGTTTCTCAGAGTCCATATTCTCTCATGGTTAATCTCCCTCCTCCGATTCCCCCCCCCTTCATTTTTCCCTTCCTTCTCCTAATATCCTCCATGCTATTCTTTATGTTCCACAAATTAGTGAAACCATATGATAATTGACTTTCTCTGCTTGACTTATTTCACTTAGCATAATCTCCTTCAGTCCCATCCATGTTGATGCAAAAGTTGATGTATTCATCCCTTCTGATGGGTGGGTAATATTCCCTTGTGTATATGGACCACATCTTCTTTATCCATTTGTCTCTTGAAGGGCATCTTGACTCTTTCCACAGTTTGGCTGTTGTGGACATTGCTGCTAGGAACATTGGGGTACAAATGGCCCTTCTTTTCATTATATCTGTATCTTTGGGGTAAATACCCAGTAGTGCAATTGCCAGGTCATAGGATAGCTCTATTTTTAATTTTTTGAGGAACCACCACATTGTTTTCCAAAGTGACTGCACAAATTTGCATTCCCACCTAAAGTGTAAGAGGGTTCCCCTCTCTCCACAACTTCTCCAACATTCATTGTTTCTTGCCTTGCTGATTTTGGCCATTCTAACTGGTGTAAAGTGGTATCTCAATGTGGTTTTGATTTGGATTTTCCTGATGGCTAATGATGAAGAACATTTTTTCATGTGTCTGTTAGCCATTTGGGTGTGCCAGATGTTAACATTAGGGGAAGCTGAATGAAGGGTAGACAGGAATTTTCTTAACTTTTTTTTCTATAATTTTACTCTAAGTCTAAAATTATTTCAAAATGAGCAGCTTCTTCTCAAATTCAAACAAATATTTAAACCCAGTCTGTAAAATTCTAGTTACTTGAGACTTGTTGAATCCTCAAAGCAGATTTTGGAGTCTGAATTTCTCATAACTGTTCTCTAATAGATTTTCTTTGTTTTGGTTCTTGAGATAAGCTTGGGTGAGAATAACTTCACATCTATGACATCAGCGTCGAAGGTCTTTTAAATATTTTGACACTTTAATTGACTGTTTCTTCAAGTTTTTCTGCACCAAAGCATAACAGATCACCTCAATTAGACCCTCCACTCTAGAAAACAACTGGACTCTGCACAGAAGCTTATTAACGGCAAGTAAAACAGCTTCAATTACTCCTGAAAAAAGTGTGAACCCATCTTTTTTATTTTATTATTTCAAATGTAATTCCTGTTAATCCAATAAAATATTTTTGTGTGCTATTGTTTTAATGTCTTTATCAAACTATTCTCTGAATTTAACCACTTCCTTTCTATCAACTTTCAAATGGTCCAGTTTAGTGTATTAACCAACTCAACTCACAAAGCATGTATAAATGCAGAGACCCACACCCATGTAACACCCATCCCCATGTGCTACTAATTCACTTGGCAAAAACATGTTATTGAAACAATGCACAGTGTGCAAAACATTGGATTATCTCTTACTGTGGTAATATCTTAAACAATGAAATCTGACAATATCATCAGGAAACACTTGCTCTTCTGTCCCAACTCACTCTATTATTTGTAAATGCACTAAGTGTTATAAGTGGAGGAGTTTGCCAAAATCAGCAAAGTCAGCTTTAAAAAAAAAAAAGCCTGGATATTTGGCTCTAAAAATCTTTTTTGGCTGGATCCTCATATCTCTTTCCCAACTCAGAACTTGAATGATAACCACAGAGGATCTGTGTGAAACCTGATGTCTGGGGATTCCAGGAGCCCCTCAGCAGCAGGGAGGCCCTTTTATCTAATCTCTCTTAATGTAAATGCAGTTGGTCAGTGCATAATACACTTCAACATCTCATTTAGATACAAAAAGATGAATTCCACAGGAAAAAAGCATTATTCAGAGTGGCTTTGATTTAATAAGAATGGTTTCATTAAACAAGCACTGACCCATCCAACTAAAGGAAAATTTGCCCAAAGAACTCACCAATGAAGGACTGTTCCATTCAAAACATTGATGAAGTAAAAGAGAGGACTGTGTCTTCTGGAACTATATATGTGCTAAACGCAATAGCGCTGCTGCTGGGACACCCGCCTTCCATCTGAGTCCCCGTTAGTGCTGACGCATGTGGCATTGATGTATCAGCCTGTCCAAGCCAGAAACAAAGACGGCCTCCATGGAGGATATCAACTGACCTGTAAACTATAACATGTGGTTTTCTTTACAAGGCTTTCCGCTGCTGAATTCTCGGTTTTCTACTTAGCAGAAAGTGTCCATGCTGCATATTCTCCATGGCACACAGGGTGGGCTAATCTTGTCCATTCACCAAAAACATGGAGTTGGTTTTTCACTGAAACTAAGAGGAGAGAAGCATTCTCAGCAATACCATCTTTAATACATGGCATTCCCCCATATACAGGTAAAGTACTTCAGGATTGTAGGGGGAAAGTATCAATGAAGAAAGTGTTAGAACCTGAAATATGGAATTGTGTTTAAGCATGTTATGGAGAAGCTATTAAAGCCAGTAATTCACATTTGAGTTCCTGAAAGAATTTAGTTCAGCTAGCTCTATAAAGACATTCCCTTTAGAATACAAGTGTGTTGCATTTGTTGAAAATAATATCAACTAACTACATGTCAGAAACGGGAAAAATTAGGCACTAACTTCATCATACCCCTCCCAGACATCCAGCCCTGCCAGGTGTGGAAGAGCAATGTTACCTGGCTCCTTTGGATCAGGCTTGAGGCAGAGAGCCCAGAAGATCCCGGGCAGTGCCAGGACAGCAGGGGGCGATGTTAGCACACGCTGGTGAACTCCCCCAGCCACCTGCAGGCTGCTAAGGGAGTTTCTGATCCTCAACAGCCCCCATGACCTGGAAATGAGCAGAGAGAACAACTAGAACAGAAAGTGGGCACAGATAGTGTCCAAAGAGGGCAGGGGAGTTTCCCTTCTGTTCAGACATGAAGCAGGGAACGAATGAGGATATATTCTATTTCCTCTGATCAGTTTGCTTTCGCTCAGATTAAACAAAGAAGTCACAGTTATCTAGGACAGACGCAGGTGACTCATCAGTCCAAGGTCACACATAGATACTATCAGAGTGGTCGGTAACACGAGATTTAGTGACAAAGAAAGACATTGGCTCCACCCCATGCATCTGTTCCCTTGCCTGCCAAAGTCATAGCTTTTCTCTCTATCTTTTTTTTTTTTAATGGATCTGGAATTCTATTTTAATTAAATGTCTCCCACAGCCCCTACCAGGTAAAATTACATTTAATGGGATGGGACACGAGACAAGTGTCTTAATGTTTGAGGAAGGTCTCATCCATCACTCCTGTTTTTGCATCCCTCATCAAATCCATCAGCATAGCTTGTCGGCTCTCCCTTCACAATATCCAAATGCAGCGACCACTCACCAGTGCCCCTGCTACTGCCCTGGTAAGACACCACCACCTTCTCTCTCCTGAACTACTACAGAAGCTTCCTGATTGGATTCCCCAGATCTTTTCTTGCCCCCTTCAGTCTAGTCCACACAGCAGTCACAGAGATCCTGTTAAAATGCGTGCCAGATCCTGTCACCACACTGCTCCAAACTCACTAATGGCTTCTCATATTACTCCAATTAAAAGCCAAACAAAGTCTTACAAGGACCTATATAATCTGATCTGGTTGTCTCTCTGACCTCCTCTATTACTGTCTCTTTTTCTCAGTCCACCCCAGCCATTCTATCCTCACTACTCCTTGAACTTTCCAGGCATAGTCTCACCTCAGAGCCTTTGCATTTGATGTTCCTTCTAGCTATAAGGCTCTTCCCCAACATATTTTCATGGCTTATTCCTCATCTCCTTCAGATCTTAGCCAGGTGTCCCCACAAACCCTCCTTACACTCATTCCCTGAATTTATTGGGCTTCATAGCATTTGTCACCATCTAACAGGTTACATATTTCACTTATCTAACTTGTTTACTATCTGTTTCCCTCAACCAGAATGTGAGGACCCAGAAGGCAGGGGGATTTTTTGTTGTTTATTTTGTTCAATGATGTATCTTCAGAGCCTAGAACTTGCTCAACAAATCATGGATACATTCACTGGTGGGAATAATGAATATTGAACAGACCAGGCAGGATAGAAGAACACTAAAAGAGGAGTAAGAGATGCTAAGAAGCCACTATTTGTGTCAGGCATGTTATTTTTTTTAAGAGTTTATTTACTTATTTGAGAGAGAGAGGGAGAGAGAGCAAGCACAAGGAGGGGGAAGGCAGAGGGAGAGGGAGAAGCAAACTCCCAACTTAGTAGGGAGCCCGACGTTCCAGGACCCTGAGATCGTCACCAGAGCCAAAGGTAGACACTTAACCAACTGAGCTACCCAGGTGCCCCACACTATGTTTTTTTTTTTCAGGAGGCTCCATGTGGAGGGTGGAGCCCAATGTGGGGCTTGAACTCACGACACTGAGATCAAGACCTGAGCTGAGATCAAGAGTCAGACACTAACTGACTGAGCCACCCGGGTGCCCCCAAGCATGTTATTTCTTAATCTCTTGGTTAAGGGTGGCCAAAGGAACAGTGTTTTTCACCCAACAGGCTACCCATTTGAGAGTCATGGGATCATCTCAGTGGGCTGTGACCATTGATTGCCCCTAAAATAAATTTAGCGCCCCTAAAATAAATTTTTTAATTAATACAAGTTACATAAAAAACAGTAAGTATTATTTTATGAACTTTATGTTTCCAATGTCTATGTGCACATATGTTCTAGATTATTACAATGTAAAATGTATTGTTCATCATAATTCTTAGTCAAATAAGTTTGAAAACCCTGTTACAGACAATACTGTCTAAGGTGCTAAAATAATCCAGTTTTATCAGGGCGCCTGGGTGGCTCAGTGGGTTAAAGCCTCTGCCTTCGGCTCAGGTCATGATCTCAGGGTCCTGGCATCGAGCCCAGCATCGAGCCCCGCATCGGGCCCTCTGCTCGGCAGGGAGCCTGCCTCCCCCTCTCTGTGTCTGCCTCTCTGCCTACTTGTGATTTCTGTCTGTCAAATAAATAAATAAAATCTTATTTAAAAAAATAATCCTGTTTTATCAGTTATACAGAGAAAGACCTTCTACAGCCTTTTTGGAGCTCCCATTACATGAATGTTGGTGTGCTTACAAGTCCAACATTTTGAGGCTGTATTCATTTTCTCTACTCTTTTTCTCTGTGTTCTTCAGGTTGCACAATTTCTATCAGTTTTCAGAGTTTGCTGGCTCTTTCTTCTGCCAAAGCAGATCTACTCTTGAATCTCTGTAGTGAACTTTCATTTTTGTTTTTGTGCTTTTCAACTCCAGATTCCCATTGGTACTTTTTAATAATCTCTATCTCTTTAGTGATATTCTCTGTTTATGAGTCATTTTTTTCATGCTCTCATTTAATTCTTTAACATGGTTTCCTTAGTTCTTTGAACATATTTATAACCCCTGTCTTAAAGTATTTAACTACCTAATCCAACATCTGGGCCTCCTCCAAGGAGCTTCTATTGCCTTTTTTTTTTTCCTATGTATCAGCCACACTTTCCTGTTGCTTTGTGTAGGTCAGAATTTTTTGTTGAAAACTGGACATTTAGTAACTCTAGCTGCTGATCCCCTATTTGGGGGCTTTTGTCTTTAATTTGTTTAATTGTTTATTTAGCTGAGCTAAATCTGGGCAATCTATTTCTCTTGCAGGGTGCAAACTCTGATGTCCCTCCTCAGATATTTTTCCTTGCTTATGTCTTTTGGGTTGACTCCTAGGGGTCACCTGGGTGTGTCTAAAGCACTTATTGGTCAAAAGCTGTGCTTAAGGCCCCTAGCCACTCAGATTTTTATCCTTCATCATTGGTTCTATAGGTGGCTTGGGAATGAATGTGATTGTATTTTTATATCTGGTTTCCTAGAAGTCACTCCTTTTATTTAGCCAGGGTCTGGTCGGACATTGTGCTTAAGCCCCTTGCTAATGGGTCTATTTGTGATATAGGGAATGTTTTCAGGTTTATCCCACAGCCCCAAGGGACATCTCCACACTATGAGCAGGCACTTGAGAATGATGGTGCCGCTGGTCTTCTCAGCTTACTTCTTCCCGTATGGAAGCTCCACTCCTCAAAGAAGCTGGAGTAAAGCAATAAGGATCCAGTATTCTTGCCTATTACACCTAGATACTATTACACCTGGATACTACCGGTATTCTTGCCTATTACACCTGGATACTGGATATTACACCTATTACCCAGGTCACCTCTTGCTTATTACACCTGGATACTACCCTCACTGGGCAAGCAGGGGCTGTGTAAGGGAAGGCAACCCCGTCCTCCAGCCATGCCCATTTGGAATAGCATGTGTACAACACAGGCTAAAGGGAATAAGAAGTGCAGATGATGTGTCCCTCCTGGGATGAACTGGGAATAGTGAGGACCCATCCTCTTTGCTTCATATGAAGTGCCATCACATGGTAGAGCTGACATCACACAGAGCTAGGGATGGGGGTGGGGGAGCAAGCCATGATTCAAATGCCACAGACTCTTACTATTATTGTCAAGATTTAGTAGATCTTCTCAAATGATTCTTCCTTTGCTGTATGCCCTTTGAAAAATAGCTAGAGGCCTTAAATGGTTATTGGGTTGTGGTTTTGTTTTTGGTTTTGTTGTTGTTGTTGTTGTTGTTGTTGTTTTAGTAATTTTCACCAGTTAAATGGCTGCTGAGGACAGAGTTTTCCTAGTTCCTCATACTGCCATTCTGGATGTCCTGCCTCTGGACCATTTGTGTAATCTACACCAAGACCTCCATCTAGGAAGGTAGCTTTATGAGATTTAAAGGTTCATGTGCCTGGGGCCATCCTACATTTCAGCTGGTACCCAGCGAATGGGGTCCCTGCGTTCTAAAATCTCTCAGGCCTGACTCAAAGAAGAGCCAGTGGGGAATATGGAGGTGTATGGAAGTAGAGATCTTGCTGGAGTGCTAGTGATGATTCAGTTCAAGACAATATTTACTGATAGAATTCTTACTTTTCAGTTCCCGTGAACTATTTGTTACTATCCACCGGGATGTGAGAACCAAGAGAGCAGGGATTTTTGTTTGTCTTATCCAGAGCTAAATCCCCACACCCTAAAATAGTGCCTGTTAAACCCATTGCAAGACCAAGACACCTATTGACTGGATGCAGTTTATGGCCACCATCCAGGTGTGTTTGGGACAAGATGGTCATAAGGCCAGGATTCTTTAGGAGTATCTTGAACTCATGAATATGATGAGCACAGGGCATTATACTCAACTAATGAGTTATTGACCATTATATCAAAAACTAATAATGTACTATACCTTGGCCAATTGAATTTAAATTTTAAAAAGAGCATCTTGAATTTCAGAGACATAGCTATTCAGCTCATTCTCTGATCCTATCATCTATCCTAACCCCCAGCTGCAGCCTAAGATGGTTCCTACCCAACTGCTGGACAAGTTGGACTGAGCACTAGTGCTGTAGCCACATATGTCACAAAAGTCTGGCAAAGTTGCTGCTTGAGAAAGGTGCTTCCTCATCTCTCTGCCACACTTAGCTTAGTGTCCCATCTCTGAGAGGAGAAAAGATAGGTGGAGACTTTTGCTTTTATCCCAGGAGACAAGAGAACATGAACATGTCCACCATGTTATTAGAAATAATCCTTAGGTAATACATTTTTGTATCACATGCATTGAGTGAACTGTGGAAAGGCTTTTTATGTGTAAGTTCACTTAAGCCTTACTATTGTCCCATAAAACAAGGAATATCAGACTATTTTTGAGACAAGGAAATGAGCGTATGGGGAAATAATTTTAATGTCATATGACCAGCAAGTCACAGACCCAGGATTGGAATCCTGGTATATCTGACTGCAAAGCTCATATTCTACTACATATACTATATCTTCCCATAATAAAAATGTTACATAAAGTGTCCTAAAAGGTCTTCATAGCTGGAAAGGTCCTGAGGGGTATCCAGAAGAAACCTTTGTCTTTTTGCATTAGATTATATAAAGTATTAATTTTAACTGAATTAAGGCTGTATTGTGTTGACTGAACAAAATGACTCATTGTATTTTCCAAAATGGTCATGGTGGTCCTTGCATCTTGCTGGACTCAACAGCAGCCCTTTGCATCCCCTCTCTCAGCCCCAGAGCACCTCTAATCATCATGTGGCTCTATAGCTATCTCATGAACTTCTTTTTACAAATGTTAATTGTATAGTATCTTCAATAACTGATGTGCAAAAGCATTCATCAGAAGCAGCTGAAATTCATTATTATCATTCTGTACTAACAGTACAAAAGTTGGAAGCTATTCTTTTTAATTCAGATGATTAGGATCTAAATGTCAGATTCCCTTTTGCTCAAAACTCTGCTGAAACGAAGGTATTTCTAAATGACTGTTGACCTGACAATCCCTCTAGTCAAAGATGGTTTTGGAGTTTTTAATTATTTCAACATCTATGAAACACATTTTGCCAAAAACAAGCTTCTCAGAGGCTTCTGAGTGCTGAGTTCTGACTGAGCAGGAGGGGTTTCTAGCAATCTGGCATGTTTTCCATGATCCTAGGAATAGCCCTTTGGCTCAGGGAAGAAGGTTAACTCCTTCTGCAGTCATACAAGGGGTCCGCAAATCCCATGGCACAGATGTGACAAGAGCACATTTACATGCTCAGGTCTGGTGCTTTGGCCAGAAGCAGAGGCTGCTAACTATATGTACCATACTTAATTAAGTAGGAGTTTTATGAGGTGGACGGCAATACCCCAGGGGCCAACTTAAAGTCATGGGATTTATTGAGCTCTAACTGAAAACTGACAGCCCCCAGCATGCACATGACAGAGCCTACATTACAAGAAAGTTAATGTTGCAAGAGAACTCTTTAGTGGCAAAAAGCAAGGCATCCATTCTCCAGTTGTGGTCACTACTCCATGACACCAGCACTTCTGGCAGGAGTTCAGGATGCACACCCACAGGAGACATGCAGAAGATGGGGGGAGCAGAGACTGAAAAGCAGGGTGAGGGCCTGCCCAAAGATCAAAGGCAACAGGTAGCAGAGTTTTGAAATGTTGGTCTCCTTTTACCAGGAACACCAAGAACAATGGAATGGTAATTCAACCATACCCAAGCAGGGGTATGATAAGAGGGCCAGAGTCAGTCACCTATTCCAAAGTATTATTGCAACGTCACCCCTCCTCCATTTGCAGCATAAACAGAAGGAATCAGGAATGAGTAATGCAGTCAGCTAAAGAGGGGCCTTTCACATCAGGATCATCCATGTCTAACCTAGGGGAACATTTCTGAGGTTGGATTTTGAGACACACAAAATACTCTCCTGAGAATCAAAGGAAACACACTGTAGACTTACAAGTCCACCTGTTTTAGCCCATTAATGAGTCAGAGAGACCACTAGTTTTGGGGAGCATCTGCCTTTTGAGATTTTATACTTAATTTTACATGTCATTGCCCTGAGTAGCCCTGCAGGACAACAGGAAGCAAGGGTAAATTTGAAGTAAGCATTTGTTTTCTTGGAACATTTGTTAAAACAAGATTTTGTACATTCTTTTTATTAACCCATAACATTGAAACCTGATTCGAAGCAAACACATAAAAACCATGGGGCAGTATGTAAGGAAAAGATCCTTAGAGAAGCTCACACACTTAAACACATATATCAGGGCAGATATTCTCAAGACCATTCTGGGAACAGTGGTATAGTGTAGGCTGATCATCTATCAGTTTTCCCAAGGCAGTTTGATGTATCATGTTGCCCCAGAATAATCATTAATATTATCCCCTTTCATTCTGAAAGTCATCCCAGTTTGAACAATAAATTATGCAGTGACCTGGAACTGAGAATCAACCCTAGAGCTCTGACAGCTTCTTATCCTTCAGTTGAAAGCTCCCATAACTACCACAGAACTTGTGTCCTCTACTGGCCTTGGTTCCAAAGGTGGCAGTGGTGATCAACAAGGCACACCTAAGGCCAGAAGTCAGAGCTCCCCTGGAATAGCCAGTTTGCTCCTGCCCTGATGGCCATCATTCCTTTGGCCAGGTTTAGCCTGTCCCAGGCCCAGTTCTAGGTTGATGGCATCACATTGAGGGCAGGAAGCATTTCTCTAGTTTTGTGGTATGAAGTTGTTCTATGAAAGTTCCCTTTAGACATTGCAAAACAATGTCTAAAAGTGGAAGAAACTTTAAGACCAATGAAAAAGGCTGACAAATCCAGCATGACAAGAAATGGTTTATTGAGGGGACTTACAGACAGAATCATGCCTTGGGACACTTCAAAATGAATAGATCTCTCAACCCCACTTTCCATAAGACCTGCTTTTATAGACCTAGAGACCACCCAGGAGAAAATATTTAAGAATCATAGTCATATCTCTAAAGTAAATCTGAGTATACCATGGTATACTCTTATGCTTCAAGGGTATACTTAAGAGTGTGATTAAATGAAAAGAAAAAAAGTGGGTGGGTGTAAGGGGCTATGCTCAAGAAGACTTTAGGTCACAGTGCAGTCATAATGGCAGATTTGTCCAAGATGGCATTAGTCTGGTTCACAAAGGTCAAGACTGCTCTTTCCCAGCCCAGGCAAGGAGTCCTTTTAAAACTCATAACAGTTCTTTGCCTCTCTATTTAGTTGTTATGGAAACTAAAACAAAACATCTTCTTCCTCATTGAGATTTCATAACATTTCAGATATCTTGAAGAGAAATTTGGGGAATCAAGTTCCCCAGAAATTCTAAGGAACTGAGTATGACTCTTACGGAAGATGAAAGATCTCACTGGCCATGACCCTTACCAGGTCTCCCCTCCATATGTAATGTAGGCACCAAACAACACATTTCCTTTGTGGTTATGAGAAAGACCTCCAACTTTTCCACAAAGTTTCTCCAGGATATGAGTTGTACAAACCACATACTCTTCAATTTTCTCTACCAAATGGCAATATTTGTAGCTGGCTGTGCTCACTGACCTACACCATAAGGCTGGCTCTGAACTGAGGACTCATATATTCCCGGATTCTAGTATACTTCTCAATCTTTATTGGCCTGAGGCAATGAATGGGTCAAGGTATTGGAATTAAATAGAAACTGATTTAGGTCCTAGCTCTGTGACCTTGGGTATCTTAACTTCTTCAAACATTCATAAAATGATTGTATTAGATGACAAAATAAACTGCTGTAAACAGAGAGAGTAACAAAATTCAGGAACTTAAAGAACAAAGGAGTTGATTACTCTCTCACATAATAGTCCAAAGTGAGTGTTCTAGTTTGTCAGGTGGCTCTGTCCTATGCAGTTATCCAGGAACCCAGGTTTAGAACATCTCTGCCATTTTTAGCCCATGGCTTCTAATGCAGCTGTGGTCATCACCATTTTTGTCAGTAGAGAAGGGTTAGATAGTATGGCTGATACACAGCATTGTCTCATGTGCCCTAGTCTGAAGGTGACCCACATCATTTCTATTAATATTCTGTGGAAAGACCTTAATTTTCCTGACCCATGTACTGCAAGGAGGTCTGGAAGAGGTAACACCTGGCACCTGGCTGGTGTCTAAATTCCAGCTAAAAATTATTTCTATGAATGAAGGGAAGCATAGATTTTGGCTTCTAACTATCATTTTCCATCTCAATGGCAATATGGTAATACTACCCCTCTTAGGGTTGTTGCTACAAGTAAGTTAATTTAAATGTGCCCAGTACCTGCCAATATTCAAGGAATGGGGGTTATTCCTACTTCTATTTTGCTCTTGTCTGTTCTTATATCTGTAAATAGCATCTATATGCTAGCTCTAACATCTCTGCTGAATTCCAGATCCAAATATCCAACTGACCTTTTGTCATATCCACTTGGATATTTGGTAGACAACTTATGATTCTGACACCAATATTTTTCCATAAAACCAAGCATTTCTCCAACACCAGCTAGGTGTCCTACCATTCAACTCAATTCTGACATTGTCTGCCCAGAGATAGTTTCAGATCCCACAGCTTAAGGGCTCAGTCCCACAAACTGCTTCTCTTACCACTTTAGATGCCCATTACAAGTCCACGTTGTCACCTGGGCTTCAACTAACTGACTGTAGATTGGGAGTTCCCATGACCCCTTCCCTGGGTTTAATTTATTTGCTAAAGCACCTCACAGAACTCAGGAAAACATTTTACTTACTAGATTACCCATTTATTACAAAGGATTTAAACTCGGGAACAGCCTGATGGTAGAGATGTATAGGTCAAGATATGAAGAAAGAGTGCAGAGCTTCCATGCCCTTTCCAGGTGCATCTCTCTGGCTGGATTTCCAAATGTTCCCTAACCTGGAAGCTCTCCAAACTCTGTCCTTTTCAAGTTTAATGGAAGCTTCATTACATAGGCTTGGCTGACTAAATCATTGACCATTGGTGATTGATTCAGCCCTCCAGAGGTTGAGAGAAGATACTGACAGTTCCAATCCTTTAATCACATGGTTTGGCTCCCCAGGCAACCATCAGCCATCCTAAACTGTCTGCCAAAAGTCACCTCACTAACATAAAAAAATAAAAAATTAAAATTAAAATAAAAAAACACTTTTATCACTCCTACTATGGGAAATTCCAAGGGTCTTAGGAGCTCTGTGCCGGGAAGGTCAAGGGACAAAGACCAGGTAAATATTCTTATCATAAATCACAACTTCACTCCTCTCAAATTTAGTATGTATATATGTCAAAACTTGTCAAATCATACATTATATATATAGGTCATTCATTGTGTGTCAATTATTTCTCATGAAATTTGTTAATACTATCTATGTGTACAAAAAGAAACACTTTTTTCTGAATATTTTCCTTCCCCAGTTGCCACCATTTTAGCAAATGGTACCACATAGTTGCCCAACTCAAAAACTTAGACAATGACTCTTGTCTCAATGAGTCTGTGTCTCAAATCCAATCACATTCCTCCTGTCCATAGAGCCATCATCATGTGCCTGCAGAAGTCTGGCCATTGGTTCCTGGTCTCCACTACTGCTGCTCTTTAATCTTACCTTGCTCATATAGGTGTGGTCAAAAATATAATACACAAAATTTACCATTTTGACTGTTTTAAATGTACTGTCCACTGGCATTAAGTACTTTCACATTGTTGTGCGCCCATCACCACTATGCATTAAGAAAAGTTTTATCTTCCCAAATTGAAACACTGTACCCAGTAAACAATAATTGCCCTCTTCACTATAGGCCCTGGCAACTTCCATTCTGTCTCTGTGAATTTGATTGTTCTATGTACCTTGTATAAGTGCAAGCACAATATTTTTCCTTTTGTGCCTGGCTTATCTGACTTAATGTTCAGTGTTCATTCATATTATAACATGAGACAGGATTTCATCTCTCTTTTTAAGGCTGACTGATAGTTTATGGTATAATGCCACATTTTATTTATCCATTTACCTGTTAACACACACTGGAGTTGTTTCTATCTTTTGGCTATTGTGAATAATGCTGCTGCTCTGCACATGGGTATGCAAGTATCTGTTGGAATGATTTCTTTCAATTATTTTGGATATAAATACCTAGAAGTGGAATTGTGTAATCACATGGTAATTTAGTGTTTAATTTTTTGAGGATCCTCCGTACTGTTTTCCACAGTGGTTGCACCATTTTACATTCCCATCAGCAGTGCACAAGAGTTCTAATTTCTCCACATCCTTGCCACTACTTGTTATTTTCTGGGTTCCTTCCTTCTTTCCTTCTTTCTTTCTTTTTTTTGTAATAGCCATCCTAGTGTTTTGAAGTAGCATTTCATTATGGTTTTGATTTATATTTTCCTAATGATTAGTGATGGTGAGTATCTTGAGTATCTTTCATGTGCTTGTTGGCCATCTATATATCTTCTTTGGAGAAATGTTCATTCATGTTCTTTGCCCATTTTTTAATTGATAACTTTGGGGTTTCTTGATTTGTTTGTTTGCTTATTGAGTTTTAGGCTACCTTTTAAAACATAGATCATGTCCTCCAATCCCTTATAACAAGTTTCCATTGCATTTAGGATAAAATCCAGACTCTTCTGGCTGCTGATTACTTCCAAACCATCTCAGACCACTTGCTTGCTGTCTCTCTGAAAAAACCCAAGGCCTTTTCTCTGTTCTCAAATATGCCAAAGTCTCCTCAATGTCTTCCCTTTGGTCTTCTCATTTAAGTTCAGAGAAGCCTTCCATGACTGCCTCACCTGAGGTAACTGCTTTGGCTTATTCTCAATGCATCGTCTTGTTCATTACAACCTGAAGTTATCTTGCTTACTCATTTTGCTTTTCCATATATCTGCTCCTTCAAATAGCTCCCCAATGCAGGGATCTCATCCATGCAGCTTACAGTATCCTTAACACCTAGACTACAGCCAACAGTAAGTATTTGTTAGATAAATAAATTTTCCATTACTCTCTTGCTAGTATTACCCCTATTTCTACTTCAACCATTTCTACCATTTATCGAGAATCTATTATGTGCCAAGCACTGTGCTAGGTACTTTAAACATTAAACTCTCAAAAATCTGAAAATCGGGTATTGCTATATCCATTGCATAGATGAGAAATTTGTGCCTCAAGTTAGTAAGAAATGTGTCCAAGCTTACAAAGTATAAAGTAGTAGAACTGGAACCACAATGCAGATCTTCACAACTTCAGAGCTCATGACCTTTCCTGATACCATAGCTTAAAATTACCTTTCTGTTATTCCATGAAAAAATGAGGGGGGGAAAGGTCACTTTGAAACTGGTTATTTCAAAACGATCTGAGAAATAAATACTCTTGTCTACGAGAACAGCTTGGTGCCTCCCTCATGGCTTTCCTCTCCCCAGCTACTCTTCAGATCCTCTCCCTCCAGCTCAAACCCAGCTGCCTCCTCCAGGAAGTTCATCTGGTTCATGGGCTTTCTCTCAGCCCATGGTGCTTTATCCCTTCTTGGAGCCCCTGAAGGCCTAATGGCCTGTCCGGGCATGCCTGGCATCATCTTATCCTGCCTAATTGCCACATAGGTGAGCTTCATCCCTCTGCCTAGATTATAGTCCTGAAAAACAGAGAAATGCAAAGCCAAGCAGAGACTAAAAAGCAGAAGCATCAGACAAGATTTGCCTGGCTAACTTCTCTAGCAGACCCACAACATGCTAGAACTTCCTCAGTTATATCTTTACAATGGGAAACTATTCAGCTTTAAAAAGGAAGAAAATTCTGGCATGTGCTACAACATGGATGAACCTTGAGGACATTTTGTCCAGTGAAATAAGTCAGTTACAAAAAGTATAAACACTGGATGATTCCACTTATATGAGGCACCATAGTAATCAAAATCATAGACATGGAAAATAGCATGGTTCTTGCCGGGGTGGAGGGAATGCAGAATTAATATTTAATGGGGACAGGGTTTCAGTTTTGCAAGGAAAAATGAGTTCTGAGACAGATGGTGGTGATAGTGCACGAAAATGTGAATGTTTTTAATGCCACTGACTCATACACCTAAAAGTGGTTAAGATGGTAAATTTTATTCTACGCATATTTTACCATGCAAAAGATATATATACTAAAAATATAAAATAAAATAAAATATAAAATAAAATAAATAAAATAAAATAAATAAAAACATAAAAACTTTCCTCAATGGAGCAGGGCCCAGCTCGCCAAGATATCTTCTTCCCTCTCTGCCTGTCATGATTTCGGGGTCTGAGCCAGGAGCAGTACAGGTCACTTCTGTTTGGTCCCTCAAATTTGAGGCCTAAAGGCCCTAACTAACCCCACTGTAGGGGCCTGTCACAGAGTTCCCTCCCAGGGGTACAGAGATTCAGCTATGTGCACTCAGGCTACACTGTGTCCCAAAGAAGCATGACCCTCTCAGCAGAGCGCTTATACTGCATGCATTTCAAAGCACCAGCTTCCCACCTGTTCTTCTTCAGGAACAGATGAAATGTGTTCTTTCCCAAGATTATAGGCTCTAGGAAAAGACCTCAACTCCCCTTCCCCCATATCTTCCATATCAAGCACTGCACACTTAGGCTTTACAGGTCTGTGAGTGCAGGTGGGGAAATGGTTATGGTCATCCTATTTCTCTTGCTTTTGACCTGTCTTGCTCCTAATTTCGGACTGGGAATCATCTTTCCCCCTGCTCCCACCCAGGCCCATTTCTCTGCCAGTTTCACTCAGTTATTTCTGGGAATCAGCAGGGGGTGTCTCGTGTGGAGAAGAAAAAAGGCATCTTCCAGATGGCCAGGCCAGGGTGCTCCCAAGCCAATGCTAGAAGCTCCCAGCACCACATACACCATCTTTCTGCAGGGTTATCTGCCATGCAGCCATGCCTGTGCCAGGCTGCTCCAGCAAAGTCCAGCAGACAGACAAGCATTGTCAAGATCTGGCCTTAAGTGACCATATAAACCTATTTCCTCTAAAATGCTTAATGTTAACTTCTGAAAAACCCAGAAAATATGTTTAAAGCCACGTCAGATTTCTAAATCTTAGAGGAGGGTGTGAAAATCCCTATCCTTGGTAGCTTTTTCCTTTCTTGCCCTGAGGCCATGTTCTTCTTCCTGTGAGAATACAGTAAAAAGAAAATTGCAAAGGATCTCTGGCTAACCAAGGGAGCCAAGACTGCAGCGAAGAGCAAAGAGCTCTAGAAACCCAGGACCATGCGGTATTCCTCGAGTTGTCAAAGAGAAAGTCAAAGTAGAGAGAAAGCAGAAAGGTGGTTTTCAGGATTTGACAGGAGGGGGTGATGGGGAGTTGTTGTTAAAGGGGTACAGAGATCCAGGTTTGTTAAGAAGAGTTCTGAAGATGAATGGTGTGATGACTCTACTTGTCACTGAACCATGTCCTTAAAAATGGTTAAAATGGTAAATTTTACATTATGTGTATTTTACCACAATAACAAAATTTGAAGTTGGCTGATTCCCAATCTCGCCTGCCCCATTTCGGAGATACAGACGGACCAAGACAAGAGGGGTGGTTCTCTGTCCTGCCTGGCCCTGCTGCCTTCCAGAGCTTGGGCACCAGAACTCTTTCAAGTCAAGTTCATGGCCTCTCTCAGAAACCACCTGGACTGCAATGGGGGGGAAAAGACATGGGGAGAGCCAACGTGTGGGCAGGAGAACACAGCACACAGCGTGATGACCTGCCCTTTCTCCATTTTCCTCCAGTTTAACACCCTTATGTACAGTACACAGTGTGTTTGGATGCAGTGTTTAAAGATTTGTTATTTGTTTATTTGACAGAGATCACAAGTAGGCAGAGAGGCAAGCAGAGAGAGAGAGGAAGAAGCAGGCTCCCTGCTGAGCAGAGAGCCCAATGTGGGGCTAAGGATCCTAAGATCATGACCTGAGCTGAAGATAGAGGCTTTAACCCACTGAGCCACCAGACACCCCTGGATGCATTTAATATTCACACTCTATAGAGCACTTCACCCAACTCCTCACTCTTGAGGACAGCCCTGACCTCCATGACTTGGAGGAGTAGAAAGAGCTCCCTGGCCCAGCTCCCAGGTCCCTGTGTTGCCTTAGGCAAGTCCCACAACCTCTTTGAACCTCAGTTTCCTCGTTGGTAAAATGAGAGCATAAGACAAGACAGTCCCCAAGAGCCCTCTAAGAAACCAGCCTTCTGAGAAATGGATGGCCTGGCACAGCATGACCCTATTAGCATACACGAAACCAGAGGGGAGTCTCCCAGGGAGGAGGAAAGCTGGCCCAGGACAAACTTCTTAGAAAAGGATATAGTCAATGGAAGGGGCCCCACGACCTTCTGAAATGCAAAAAGGGCACAGAGTTCTGCAACTCCTGCTCTCTCATAGAACATCTCACTTGCCCCAGGAGCAGTACTTGGGAAGGAGCTGAATACTCCAGACCCGGCCTGCTTCCTCAGCTCCTGACAGGATTCTAGTAGCTACCGTCGGCTTGGGGATGGTCAATCCCAGCCAGTCCCGCCTGCAGCTTGAGGGATCATCTGGGCCCAGCCCTCCCTTCTTTTCCTGGTGGCTTGGTATGTAAAGGAGCAGGCCCATGGGGATTTTGCTTGTACTATCTCTGCCTACCTCCTCAGTTTGACTGTCAGAGCCGCTGTCGAACTGTGCAGGCCTCCAGCCCACAGGGCCGCCTGCCCCGGAACTGCTCTGCCTTTAATTAGGCAGCGATTTTATGAGGTGGACGTGAGTCCCAGATTTATGGAGCCCTCCCTCTGACCCAGGCCCAGCTGGCTCTCCCAGGGGTGTCCCCAACCCAGGAGACAGGAGCCCCAAGGCCTTTACTAGCCTGCCCTGCCTCTCTGGGCTGAGACTGGTGTGATGAACACCTGAATTAGCTCACAAGGGGGAGGAGAGAACAAGAGAGAACAAGAAGCAAGTAAACAGGCACCTGGAAGCCCCAGGACTCTAATTCTCCATGCCATTTTACTCATCATGGAGCAAACCTTTAGAAACTGGAAACCTGTGAGCAGAATAATTCTGTTGGAAACTTTAAGGGCTTTGTCATGGCTGGGCCCCAAATTCACTGTGGTTTCTAAATGAATGACAGCGGTCTTCATTTACCAACAGGATAAAAAAGGTAACTTGTTTTCTTAGAAGCATCAAGCCCGTCGCCCTGCTCAGCACCAGTCCAAGCAGCCATTCCAAGTACAGCCTTTAACCCAAGCCAAACTTAGATCAACTGCAGACTCACAGCTTTCTGAGGAGAGATTGGAAATATGTGTGCCGTGGGCAGCACTACATGTGTACACGTACTTGTGTGTAGGTGTTTATATGCACCCCAAATGGGCATGCACACACGTTGATCTGTGCCACCTGCTCAGGCTTTGGGAAGTGGTAGGCTCTCCCAACTCACAGGATGGGAAAACCATCACATTTATTGTCTGCCCTTGTGTGATATTTAAATTACAACTTTGAATGTGTGCAGATTTTTAAATGTTATTGGACCACTTGGGTTTTTTTGTTTTTCTTTTTTTAAACCAGGCTGACTCTGAGCCAGAGTGCATCTGTCTGCACTGAAAGGGACCATTCTTTCCCTCAAGTTCCCAGTCCTGGCCCCATTCCTCACACACCCTCCTTCCAGTGAAACCTGAGAATTTCCTTTCCCGTAAGGCTCAGCCAGACCGGCTTCTTCTAGAAGTCTGTGCTCAGCTCAGAGGCCAAGCCCTGCGGCTCAAGCAGACCCACGTGATTCTTGAACTGTGAACCCAAGTCCCATGGTGGGATACCGTTTGTCAACAGCCCCCTTATTTACGACCACAAGGCCAGGCCAGTCCCTGGGTGCAAAGCTAGTGTTCAGACCAACCAATCACGTCAAAGTGTTCCTAGATCTGTGGTTTTCCCCTCCAGAAGTCTCTCTTCAGCTTTCAAGAACGCGATCTTTCCTCCAGTCATGTTTTAAGTCTGATGATCATTCTGATTTGGGGATTCCAGGAAGGAGAGGGCCACAGCATACATTCTCTTGCTTGAAGAGGCATCCCTGAGAGCACACAGAATTTTTCATGGTTCTCACCACTGTGATCCTAAGCGGGAGATATCCTTCTTGTAGATGGGTTAGTCCTTTATCTTCTCCATGGGCCATGTTTCCTAAAAATTTACTTTTTCAATCTTTCGTTTTAACTATAAAACAGTGTAGTATCATATATAACCCAAAAGACAACTGTGTCAGTGCTGTGATTTTCCTGTTTACATACTTTTCAATCCTGACCATATGAATGACTATTTTGTCGCATTTCAATCAGACATCCAATGTTTTCACTTAACGTAGTTTTTGTTTTATTTTTCTTTGTTTTTTTCTTTTTTTATTATTTAAATTCAATTAGCCAACATATAATATCATTAATTTCAGATATAGTGTTCAATAATCTATCAGTTGCATATAACACCCCAGTGCTCATCACATCACATGCCCTCCTTAATGCCCATCACCCAATTATCCCATTCCCCAATCACCTCCCCTCCAGCAACCCTCCTTTTGTACTCCTATAGTTAAGAGTGTCTCATGGTTTTTCTCTCTCTATGATGACTTCCCATTCAATATATTATTTAAAGCCATTTACATTTGTGATACAGTCTATACAATTTTAGTTTCTCCTGCTTGGATACTTTTCCATTAAGTGAACAGTGGGGTTAAGTCTGCCACCCCCCTATTTCTGGACATGTAAGTGCACTATAGTGTAGACCAGTTGTTTCTTCCATTGAATTACTTCCTTAGGATGAATTCACATGAGTGAAACATGAGTGTATTCACTGGTATAATCATTTCTAAGACTCAATGTATTCCAACTTGTTTCCTGAAAAGCTTTTAACAACTAGAATGTCACTTAGAGCAAGTAAAACTTTTTTTAACTGCAGCTTTGCCAGGTATTAAATTAGTTTTTGCTTACTTAGCTAAAAATTGATTAGACTCTAAAGGTTATTTTAATTTATACTTCTTTGATGATTAGTGAAGTTGGTTTTTTCCCCCCTAAGCCCCATGCATTTTTAAAAAATAGCTTAAAGCTACACACTCATTCTACCTTCTCTAGACTCCCTTCAAATGAAAGGATGCAAATGAGACCCAATGGGGGAAAGGGAGAAGAGATCATCAGGATGGCCTATATATTGACTTTCCAGTACAAATTACACACTTAGATCTTGCCAAATAGAAGAGATGGGAGATTGAGCTAGGAGACCAGAATTCAAAGAAAAAATTTCCAGGGAGAGGGACAGTTCCAGGCCATTATTCTCCCTTTCCTGGGTCATGGTGGGCTTCCTTATTGACACCTGCTGCCTCCCAGAGACCATTTCCCTTCTTTGGGGCTCTGAAGGTGCCCTAGCTTAGTTACCTTTCTTAACTGTATGACCTAGAACACAAGCTCACTCTACACAGCTGTTTGGTCCTCAAAGGCAATACTTCTAGCACATACTGTCCAGTGTTTTTCCAGTAGCGGTGATAGGCATGCAAGGTCTTCTTTTTCCAGGGCTTATTGATATATAATTTACATATGATATTGTATAAGTTTTAGATGCACAACGTGTTGATTTGAAACTGTTATACATTGCAGTATGACTGCCACCAGAGCATTAGACAATACCTCCATCATATTATACAATTTCTTTTTTTGTGGTGAGAACATTTGAAATCTACTGCCTTAGCAATTTTCAGCTATCTTCATAATGCTGTGTATTAGATCCCCAGGATCTATGCATCTGATAACTGGAGGTTTTACTCTTTGACCAATATCTGTTCATTTCCCCCATGTCCCACACCTAGCAACCAACATTCTACTCTCTCTTTCTATAAGGTCAGCTTTTTAAGGTTCCATATATGAGATCATATAGTATTTGTCTTTCTCTGTGATTTATCTCACTTAGGATAATGCCCTCAATTTCCATCCATGCTGTAATTGGCAAGATTTCCTCCTTTCTCATCGCTGAATACTATTTTACTCTTTTTTTAAAGATTTTTTTAAATTTTGTTGCTAGACACATCTCCAAAGGCAGGGGAAACAAAAGCAAAAATGAATTATTGGGACTTCATCAAGACAAAAACTTTGGCACAGCAAAGGAAACAGTCAACAAAACCAAAAGACAACCTACAGAATGGGAGAAGATATTTGCAAATGTCTTATCAGATAAAGGGCTAGTATCCAAGGTCTATAACGAACTTATCAAGCTCAACACCCAAAAACAAAATAATCCATATAACAAATAATCCAGTCAAGAAATGGGCAGAAATATATTTGTATGTCCAAAGAAGACATACAAATGGCCAACAGACACATGAAAAAATGTTCAATATCACTTGGCATCGGGGAAATACAGATCAACCACAATGAGCTACCTATCAGAATATCTAAAATTAACACCTCACCTCACACCTATCAGAATATCTAAAATTAACTAGTCAAGAAATGACAAAAGTAGGCAAGATTGCAGGGAAAGAGGAACCCTCTTACATTGCAAGCTAGCACAACTGCTCTGGAAAACAGTATAGAGGTTTCTCAAAAAGTTAAAAATAGAGCTACACTATGACCCAGCAATTACACTACTAGGTATTTACCCAAAGGATTCAAATAGAGTGATCTGAAGGGGCACCTGCATCCCAGTGTTTATAGGAGCAATGTCCACAATAACCAAACTATGGAAAGGGCCCAGATGTCCACTGACAGGTGAATGGATAAAGAAGAGATGGTATATATGTATAATGGAATAAAACTCAGCCATCAAAAAACGAAACCTTATCATTGCAATGACGTGGATGGAACTAGAGGGTATTATGCTAAGCAAAATTAGTCAGCCAGAGAAAGACAATTACCATACAATTCCACTCATATATGGAATTTAAGAAACAAAACAGAGAATCACAGGAGAAGGGAGGGAAAAATAAAATAAGACAAAATCAGAGAGGGATACAGCCACAAAAGATTCTTAACTATAGGAAAAAAAAAACTGAGTGCTGCTGTAGGGGAGTTGGATGGAGGGATGGGGTAACTGAGTGATGGACATGAAGGAGGACATGTGATGTAATGAGCACCGGGTGTTACACGCAACTGATGAATCACTGAACTCTATCTCTGAAACAAATACACTATATGTTAATTAACTGAATTTAAATAAAATAAAATGAAATAGAAAATAAAATAAAGATTTTATTTATTTGAGAGTGAGAAAGAGCATGAGAAGGAAGAGGGGCAGAGGGAGAAACAGACTCCCCACTGAGCAGGGAGCCCAATTTGAGGCTCAATCCCAGGACCCCAGGTTCATGTCCTGAGTGGAAGGCAGCCAATTAACCACCTGAGCCACCCAGGAGGCCCCTATTTCATTCTTAATGCATATCTTATCCTTATCCATTCATCCATTGGCAAACACTTAGATTGTTTTCATATTTTGACTATTATGAAAAATGCTGCAATAACATAGAAGTGTAGATAGTTTCAAGATCCTGTTTTCATTTCCTTTGGATATAGCCTCAGAACTGGGATTGTTGAATCATATGGTAGTTCTATTTTTAATTTTTTTAGGAAACTCCATACTGTTTTCCATAGTGGCTGAATCAATTTACATTCCCAACAACAGGTTACAAGGGCTCCCTTTTCTCCATTATCCTCACCAGTATTTGTTCTATCTTGTCTTTTTGATAACAGCTACTCTTACAGGTGTGAGGTAATTTCTCTTCATGGTTATGATTTGCATTTCCCTGATGATGAGTGATGCTGAGCACATTTTCACGTGCCTGTTGATGATTTACATGTCTTCTTCTTTAGAAAGTCTTTTTTCCTCAGGACCATGGGCTAAAGACTCCCAGGGTTAAGCCAAATTAGTAGCTAGGAGCACTGCTTTTTAAAATCCAGGCCACTTTGGAAATCTGACAGAAACATGGACTACAGACTCACAAATTCATGACACATACCTACCGTATCAGCAGTCTCAGAGCTTCTGCAGCATCCACCAACTCTAGGTTAAGAATTAAGTCCCTTCTGAGCTCCCAGACACTTTGCAGGGAAGTTCCATCTTGAGCTGGAGAAGAAATTGGTGTTTGACCATAGGCTCTTCCTCAGGCCATCAGAGACATGCTGTTGTGTTTTGAAGAAGTTAAGGGACAGTTTGGGGTGATAAGAAAGAGAAACTTTGGAAGAAATTGAGAGCAAGATGTCTGCATATTTGCCGTGTTTCGTAATGTTGGGCATCTAAGATTTCGACTTGCAAGGATCAGGGCCTTATCTTGATTTAAACATTCAATACTCTCATTCTGATATTAAACAGCTCTCCCCCCAAAAGCTTTCTCACTGTTGTGGAAAGATATTTCCCTTTATAAACCATGAGATGTGGCTCCTGGGATAATCTCATTCCTGAACTCCTCGAACTTTATCTGTCTCCCCCATTAGATAGTCCAGGTGTGAAAAACAACAGAATCTCTACTTACTTTATTCCGGCATGTGTCAACTGGTAAAAATGTTAAATGAATGAATAGCTTTCGGTAGAATTAACCTAAACCTGACTTTTCTTGGTAAGCAAGAAAGGACTGAGACTTTAGTAAAACAAGGTTCTTTGGGCACCTGGGTGGCTTAGTGGGTTAAGTGACTGCCTTCTGCTCAGGTCATGATCCTGGGGTCCCAGGATCAAGTTTCACATCGGGCTCTCTGCTCAGCAGGGAGTCTGCTTCTCCCTATGACCTCCCCCCCCCATCCTCTCTCTCATCTCGCTCTCTTTAAATAAATAAATAAGTAAAATCTTTAAAAAAAAAAAAAAACAAGCTTCTCTGAGGATCCTATCCCAGTCCTTCTATGTGGGTATTGTAGAGGCCATCCAATTTTATTTGGTTTCAGGATCTGGGTTCTCTCTCTCTCTCTCTCTCTCTCTCTTTTTTTTAACTATTCCTCCTTTTATTTTTCTTTTTTAAGATTTTATTTATTTATTTATTTATTTATTTGACAGACAAAGATCACAAGTAGGCAGAGAGGCAGGCAGAGAGAGAGGAGGAAGCAGGCTCCCCGCTGAGCAGAGAGCCTGATGCAGGGCTCCATCCCAAGGCCCTGGGATCATGACCTGAACCGAAGGCAGAGGCTTTAGCCCACTGAGCCACCCAGGTGCCCCTATTCCTCCGTTTAATTATGCACATCATTATCTGTACTCTGTGTTTTGCTTCTGCTTTACCCAATTTGTGTAAGAATCTACTCTGTGTTTACAAAACCCTCCACAAACCTGCAAGATATTTTGCACATATATAATATAGATGTACATAGTTTTTATTTTTCACATGTGGTAGCACAAAGTCACTTGCTCTTTTCACTTAGCATTGTGAGGTTTTTTGTGGTCATATTTTTAAATTTTGATTAAGTTTTTTTTTAAGATTTTATTTATTTATGTCAGAGAGAGAGAGAGCCAGTGCAGAGTGGCAGGCAGAGGCGGAGAGAGAATCAGGCTCCCTGCCGAGCAAGGAGCCCGATGTCGGACTCTATCATAGGACTCTGGGATCATGACCTGAGCCAAAGACAGCGGCTTAACCGACTGAGCCACCCAAGCATCCCTAAATTTTTATTAAGTTTTTAATTTCAATTCCAAGTATAGTTAACATACAGAGTTATATTTGTGTACAATATGGTGATTCAACAATTCTATATATTACTCAGTGCTCATCATAAATGTACTCTTTAATCCCCATCATTTATTTTACCCATCCAACACCCTCTTTACCTCCTCTGGTAACCACCACTTTGTTCTCTACAGTTAGGTGTCTAGTTTTTTGTTTCTTTCTCTTTTTCCTTTTGTTCATTTGTTTTTCTCTTAAATTCTACATAAGTGACATCATATGGTATTTGTCCTTCTCTGACTTATTTCACTAGCTCTATCCATGTCATCACAAATGGCAAGATGTCAATCTTTTTTATGACTGAAAAACATTTATTTTATATATATACACCTCATCTTCTTTATCCATTCATCTGTTGATGGACATTTTGACTGTTTCCATAAATTGGCTATTGTAAATAATTCTGCAATAAACATAGGTGTGCATGAATTACTTTGAAGTTATTTTGAATTGCCTCCTCCCATTCAGTACATTGTCTTTTAGTTTTGTTGATTGTAAAGAAGTTTTTATTTTGATGTCATCCTAATAGTTTATTTTTGCTTTTGTTTCCCTTGTCTCAGAAGGCACATCTAGAAAGAAGTTGCATTAGCCATGTCAGAGAAGTTACTGCGTGTGCTCTCTTCTAGGATTTTTATGGTGGCATGCCTCACATTTAGGTCCTCAAACAATTTTGAGTTTATTTTTTGTGTATGGGGTAAGAAAGTGGTCCAGATTCATTCTTTTGAATGTTGCTGTCCAGCTTACCAACACTATTTGTTGAAGAGGCTTTTTCCCATTGCATACTCTTTCCTCCTTCGTCAAAGATTAATTGACCATATAATTGCTGGTTTATTTCTGGGTTTTCTGTTCTGTTCTATTGATCTATGGATCTATCTTTGTGACATTACCACAGTGTTTTGATTCCTACAGCTTTGTAAGATAACTTGAAGTCTGGAATTGTGATGGCTCCAGGTTTTCTTTTCTTTTTCAAGATTGCCTTGGTTATTTGGGGTCTTCTGTGCTTCCATAAAAAAATTTTGGGACTGTTTGTTCTAGTTCTGTGAAAAATGCTGTTGGTATTTTAATAAGAATTACATCAAATGTGTAAATTTCTTTGGGTAATAAAGACATTTTTAAAATATTAATTCTTCCAATCCATAAGCATGGAATGTCTCCATTTCTTTGTGTCATCTTCAATTTATTTCATCAACGTTTTAGTTTTCAGAGTACAGGTCTTTCACCTCCTTGGTTAAGTTTATTCCCAGGTATTTTATTGGTTTTGGTTCAATCGTAAATGGGATTGTTTGTGTAATTTCTCTTTCTGCCGCTTCATTATCAGTGTATAGAAATGCGACAGATTTCTGTATATCGGTTTTGCATCCTTAAGACTTTACTGAATCCATGTATCAGTTCTAATAGTATTTTGGGAGAGTGTTCAGGGTTTTCTGTATAGAGTATCATGTCATCTGCAAATAGATTAAAATTTTACTTCTTACTTATCAATTTGGAAACTTATTTATTTTTGTTGTCTGATTGTTGTGGCTAGGAATTCCAGTACTCTTGAATAAAAGTAGCGAGCGTGTATGTCTTGCTCCTATCCTCAATGGAAAAGCCCTATTCTTCCCCATTGAGTATGATGTTAGCTGTGACATTGTCATCTAAGGCCTGTATTATGCTGAGGTATGTTCCCTCTAAAACGACTTTGTTGAGGGTTTTTATCATGAATAGGTATTGTACTTTGTCAAATGATTTTTCTGCCTCTATTGAAATGATCATATGGCTCTTATCCTTTCTCTTATTGATGTGATGTATGATATTTATTGATTTGTTAATATTGAACCACACTTGCATCCTGGGAATAAATCCCATTTGCTAGTGGTGAATGATTTTTTTTAATGTATGGATGGATTTGGTTTGCTAGTATATTTTTTTTGTCAAAGCTTGGCATATGCCATACAATTTACTTGTATGTCGAATCTAGAAAACAAAACAGATGAATAACAAAATGTAGAGCCCAGACTAATAAATACAGATAACAAACTAATGGCTGCCTGAGAGGCAGGAGGTTGGGTGACAGGAAAGATGGGTGAGGGTAGAAGAGGTACAGGCTTCTAGTCATGGAATAAATAAGCAACAGGGATGAAGGTATAGCCCAGGCAATAAGGTCACGGTTATTACAGTAGTTTGCTAGTTGAGAAATTTTGTATCTATGTTCATCAGAGATATTGGCGTATAATTCTCTTTTATTGTGGTGTCTTTATTTGGTTTTGTATCAGGGTAATGTTAGCCTCACAAAATGAATTTGGATTTCCTTCCTCTTCTATTTTTCTGAATAAAAATATTTTTGAGAAAAATAGGTCTTACCTCTTTAAATGTTTAGTAAATTTTCCTGCAAAGCTGTCTGGCCTGGGATTTCTGTTTGTTGGCAGTTTTGATTACTGATGGAAATTCATTGCTGATGATTGATCTGTTCAAATTTTTTTACTTCTTCCCGTTTGGTGTTTAGTAGGTTATATGTTTCTAGGAATTTATTTCTTTTTCTAGGTTGTCCAACTTATTGGCATATATTTTTATAATATTCTCTTACCATCCTTTGTATTTCTGTGGTGTCAGTTATTTCCCCTCTTTCATTTCTAATTTTGTTTATTTGGACCACCCCCTTCTCTTTTTCTTTGGGTGGTTTTTTTTTGAGTCTGACTAGAGGTTTATCAATTTTGTTGATCTTTTCAAAAAAACAGTTCCTGGTTTCATTGATCTGTTAGTTTCTATATCATTTATTTCTGCTCTAATCCTTATTATTTTCTTCCTTCTGCTATTTTTGCCGTTTGTTTTTCTTTTTCTACATCCTTTAGGTGTAAGGCTAGGTTGTTTATTTAAGATTTTTCTTGGTTCTTGAGGTAGGCCTATACTGCCTATACTACACTTCTCTCGTAGAACTACTTTTACTGCATGCTAAAGATTTGGGAACATTATGTCTTCATTTTCATTCGTCTCCATGTAATTTTTTATTTCTTTGATTTCTTGGTAGACCCATTTGTTGTTTAGTAACATGTTTTTTAAGCTCCTTATATATGTTCTTTCCAGATTTTTTCTTCTGGTTGATTTCTAGTTACATAGTGTTGTGGTCAGAAAAGATGCATGGTATGACTTTGATCTTTTTGAATTTGTTGAGATTTGTTTTATGACCTAATATGTGAGCTATTCTGAAGAATGCTACATGTGCTCTTGAATGTGTATACCACAGTTTTAGGATTAAATGTTCAGAATATATCTGTCAAATCCATCTGGTCCAAGATGTCATTCAACACCATTGTTACTGAGGCACTTGGGTGTCTCAGTTAAGCGTCTACCTTTGGCTCAGTCCATGATCCCAGACATGGGGAATCAAGCCTCATGTCAGGCTCCCTGTTCAGTGAGGAGTCTGCTTGTCCCTCTGCCTCTCCCCGCTGCTTGTGTTCTCCCTCTCATTTGTTAACTCTCTCTTTCAAATAAATAAATAAAATCTTTTAAAAAAAAGACAACAACAACAAAAAACCCCCACTGTTTCCTTGTTGATTTTTCTGTTTGGATTATCTGCCCATTAATGTAAATGGTGTTTTAAAATCCCCTATTATTATTGTATTTTTATCAAGTAGTTCCTTTATATTTGTTATTAACTGTTTTACATATTTGGGTGCTTCCATACCGGGTGCATATTTACAATTTTTGTATCTTCCTGTTGGATTGTCCCCTTTATTATTATAGAGTGTCCTTCATTGTCTCTTGTTACAGTCTTTGTTTTAAAGTCTATTTTGTCTGCTATAAGTATACCTACCCCAGCTTTCTTTTGACATCCATTTGTATGATAAATGTTTTTCCATTCCCACATTTTCAATCTGCAGGTGTCTTTAGGTATGAAATGAGTCTTTTATAGCAGCATAAAAATGGGTCTTGTTTTTATCCACCCTGTCATGCTATCTTTTGATTGGAGCATTTAGTCCACTTACATTCAAGGTAATTATTGATAGATATGTATTTATTGTCATTTTTAACTTATTTGTGGTTGTTTTTGTAGTTTTTTCTCATCCTTTCTTCTTTTGCTCTCTTTCATAGTTTACTGGCCTTTGGTGATATACTTGGATTAAGCTTGAACCCATTCTTTACTCCTCTCTTCCCCTATGTTTTAGGTATAGGTGTCATATTTTACATTCCTTTTTAATTTTTTAATTTAATTTAATTTTTATTTTTTATTTTTTAATTTTACATAATTTTTTAAATTTTGTGAATCCCTTCTCTGATTTGTACAGAACACTTATTTTTTACCACTTTTGTGTTTCTTACTTTTGATACTATTATTTATGGTCTTTCCTTTCTACTCAAAGAGTCCCCTTTAACATTTCTTGTAGAGGTACTTTTGTGGTCTTCACTGCTCAACATCACCGTGAACTCCTTTAGTTTTTGTTTGTATGAGAAACCTTCTCTCCTTCTATTCTGAATGATAGCCTTAATGGATAGAATATTTTTGGCTACAGATTTTTCCTTTCAGCACTTTGAATATATCATTCCACTCTTCTCTGGCCTGCAAAATTTCTGCTGAAAAATCTACCAATTGCCTATGGGGTTTCCCTTGTATATAAGTGTCTTTTTTCTTCCTGCTTTTAAAATTCTTTCTTTATCACTACTTTTTGCCATTTTAATTACTATGTATCTTGGGTGGACCTTCTGGGTTGACTTTGTTGGGGAAATCTCTCTGTGCCTCCTAGTTCTGCACTCTTGTTTTCTTCCCCAGTTTCAGGAATTTTTCAGCTATTATTTCTTCAAATAAATTTTCCATCCCCTTTTCTCTCTCTTCTTTTGGGATCCCCATAATGTGAATGTTATTATGCTTGATGGAGTCAATGAGTTCTCTAAATCTATCCTCATTTTGCATAATTTTTTTCTCTCACCTGCTCAGCTTGATTATTTTCCATTATTCCATCTTCCAGATTGTTAATTTGTTCCTCTGCCTCTTCTAGCCTATTTATTCCATCTAGTGTATTTTTTTAAATGTTAATCATGAATCTTTTTTTTTTAAGATTTAATTTATCCATTTTACAGACAGAGATCCGAAGTAGGCAGAGAGGCAGGCAGAGAGAGAGGAAGAAGCAGGCTCCCTGATGAGCAGAGAGGCCGATGCGGGGCTCGATCCCAGGACCCTGAGATCATGATCTGAGCCGAAGGCAGAGGCTTTAACCCACTGAGCCACCCAGGCGCCCCCATCTAGTGTATTTTAAATTTCGTTTATTCAGTTCTTCATCTCTGATCAGTTCTTTTTATTTCTTTTAAGGGTCCCACTGATATCATCCATACTTTACTCAAGTCCAGTGAATATCTTTATGATCATTGTTTTAAATTCTCTATCAGGCACATTACTTATTCTTTTTCACTTAGATCTTTTGCTATGGTTTTGTTCTGTTCTTTCATTTTGAGACATATTCCTTTGCCTCTTCATTTTGTCTAACTCTGTGTTGGTGTCCACGTGTTAAGAAAGTCAGCAAAGTCTCCTGCTCTTGAAAGTAGTGAATGGGGCATACAATTCTAAAGTGGTGCTCTTCCTCTTGCACAGGGGACACACAGCCACTGCAGAGACTGGACCAGCTAGGGACACTCTGCAAAGCATGTATAGGCTGGGGTACAGAATTAAAAAGTTGCATGCATGTGTCTATGGTGGGGGATGAGGACCAGCCACCACTGGGACTGCAGCCCAAGAGATGTGGTGTTGGGGATAAGCTGGTCATCTAGGAGAGGGAACTCACAGTGCTGGGACCGAGACAAGTGACTGGGAAGGGTATATCCACTGAAGTGCAGTGGGGGCAGGTCTTGGTTTAACCAAGTTAGGTAGCAAATGTCAGGTTTGTGCTGGTTCCCACAGGTGGCTATGTGCTTATGCTGAGAGGCAAGGGAAGTAAACTGCCAGTTACTTTGTTCTTGGAGGAGTCTCCCTAGGGACACACTCTGAAATGCATAAATAACTTTCCTTCTTGTACACCCCCAGGCATTTTTCAAAGGGCTTCTTCTATATTTAATTTCCATGGCCTGTTTGTTGTACTATCTCTTTAGAAGCAGAAAATTAGCTTCCTAAAGCCCTCTTGGCTCTCTCAGAGCCAAACCTACTGATTTTTTTTTAAACTCTGGGCTTTAAACCCACAACTATGTGGTCAACTAATCTTTGATAACACAGGAAAGAATGCCCAATGGAAGAAAGACTGTCTCTTCAACAAATGATGCTAGGAAAATGGGACAGCCATGTGCAGAAAAATAAAACTGGACTGGTTTCTTACACCATACACAAAATAAATTCAAAATGGATGAAAGACCTAAATGTGAGATAGAAAATCATCAAAATCCTAAAGAAGAACACAAACAGCAACCTCTTTGACCTCAGCCGTAGCGACTTGTTGTTAGACACATCTCCAAAGGTAAGGGAAACAAAAGCAAAAATAAACTATTGAGACTTCATCAAGATAAAAAGCTTTTGCACAGCAAATCTATCTGTGGGCATTCGAGAATGTGAATATCACAGACATGTTCTGTTATGTTCTACTTCATCTTGTGTGTGTGTGTGTGTGTGTGTGTGTGTCTAGATTAATATAAGTCATGTGACCTATTTGTTATGTAATTTACAGATTTCCACAAAATATGAAGAGAAGTAAAAGTAAATGTTTTTGGCAAAGCAAGCTAACCTGAATGTAGTAACTTCCATTTATTTTAAGTATAAATGAAAATGTGTATTCTATAATGAATTGGGCACATATGACTGCTTATGTGTTCACTTTTAAGCAGATAGAGGAAGCCTGTTAGGAATATGTGGAAAGGGAGATTAGAATTGGTTTTTACTTTTCTGAAATTATCCAAAAATCCTCTAAATATGCCCTAGTCAGCTATTTTGAAGTACCATTTTTACTTGGTTAATGATGTACATTTTGATAACCTGTCAGGAATGAATGAAGTATTTTTATTTAAAGGTAAAAAAATGAAAAAATGCTCAACCTCAGTCATCATCAGGAAAATACAGATCAAAACCACAATGAGATACCACCTCACACCTGTCAGAATAGCTAAAATGTACAATTCAGGAAATAACAGATGTTGGTAAGGATGCAGAGAAACAGGAAAACTCTTACATTTTTTATGGGAATGCACACTGGTGCAGCCACTCTGGAAAACAACATAGAGGTTCCTCAAAAAAGTTAAAAATAGAACTACCCTATGACCCAGCAATTGCACTACTAGGTATTTACACAAAGGATACAAAAATACTGATTCAAAAGGGCACATGCACCCTAATGTTTATAGCAACATTATCAACAATAGCCAAATTATGGAAAGAGTGCAAATGTCCATTGATTAATAAATGGATAAAGAAATTGTGGTGTATATATGCAATGGAATAATTCTCAGCCATAAAAATTAATGAAATATTGCCATTTGCAATGATGTGGATAAAGCTAAATTGTATTATGCTAAGGTTAGTCAGAGAAAGACAAATACTATATGATTTCAGTCATACCTAAAATTTAAGAAACAAAACAGATGAAGATGGGGGGAAAAGACAAGGAAACCATAAAACAGTCTCTTAACTAAAGGGAAAAAAATGGTGGTTGCTGAGGCAAGGTGGGCAGGGAGGTGGGGTAAATGGGTGATGGGCATTAAGGAGAGCATTTGTTTTGATGAGGACTGGCTGTTGTATGTAAGTGATGAATCATTAAATACTACTCCTGAAAAAAATATTTCACATGGCTTTGTAATACAACATAAAATCAGGCAATGTTTTTCTTTTTCAACATTTCCTTGGTAATTCTGGGTCTTTTCTGGGTCCACACAAATTTTAGGATTGTTTATTGCTTCTATTTTTCAAAACAGCTTCAGGAGAATAGGTATTTTTTCTTTGAATGTTTGGTAGAATTCCCCAGGGAATCCATCACACGTCCTGGACTCTTGTTTTTTGGAAGGTTTTTGATCACTGTTTCAATTTTGTTCTTGATTATTCACCTATCAGGTTGTCAATTTCTTCCTGATTCAGTACTGGAAGTTTCTAGGTTTCCAGGAATGCATACATTTCTTCTAGGTTGCTTAACTTATTGGCATATAGCTATTGATAATAATTTCTGATTATTGTTTCTCTTTTCTTGGTGTTAGTCGTGATCTCTCCCCTCTCATTACAGTTTTATTAATTTGGGTCCTTTCTCTTTTCTTTTGGATAAGTTTGGCCAGTGGTTTCTTGATCTTATTAATTCTTTCAAAGAACCAGCTTCTAGTTTTGTTGATGTGTTCCACTATATTTCTGTTTTCTAATTCATTGATCTCTGCTCTAATCTTTATTTCCCTTCTTGTGATTGGAATAGGCTTAATTTGTTGTTGATTCTCCAGTTCTTTAAGGTATAAATATAATTTGTGTATTTGAGACTTTTCTACTTTTTTGAGTGAGGCTTGGATGGCTATGTATTTCCCCCTTAGGACTGCCTTTGATATCCCATAAGTTGTAGACCCATGTGTTTTCATTCTCATTGGTTTCCATGAATTAAGTTCTTTGATTTTCTGGTTGACCCAAACATTCTTCAACAGGATAGTCTTTAGCTTCCAAGTGTCTGAATTTCTTTCAAACTTTTTCTTGTAATTAAGTTCCAGTTTCAAAACACTGTGGTCTGAAAATATCCAGGGAATAATACCAGTCTTTTAGTATCAGTTGAGACCTGATTTGTGACCAAGTATGTGGCCTATTCTGGAGAAAGTTCCATGTCTGCTCAAGAAGAATGAATATTCTATTGTTTTAGGGTGGAATGTTCTGTATAAGTCAATAAGATCTATCTGGTCCAGTGAGTCATTCAAAGCTCTTGTTTCTTTGATGATTTTCTGCTTAGATGATCTGTCTGTTGTTGAGAGTGAACCATGGAGGTCTCCTACAATTAATGTATTATTATCAATATGTCTCTTTATTTTGGTTAACATTTGGCTTATGTAGTTTTCTCCTCCCATGTTGGGGGCATAGATAGTTACAATTATTAGATCTTCTTGTTAGATAGACCCTTAAGAATGATAGAGTGTCCCTTTGTATCTCTTACTACAGTCTTTAATGTAAAATTTAATTTGTCTGATATGAAAATTGCTACCCCAGCTTTCCTTTGAGGTCCGTTGACATAAAAGATAGTTCTCCATCCCTTCATTTTCAGTCTGGGTGTATTGTTAGGTTCAAAATTAGTCTCTTGTAGAAAGCATATGAATGGGTCCTATCTTTTTATCCAATTTACAACCCTGTGCCATTTTGGGGGAGCATTTAGGTCATTCACATTGAGAGTAATTTAATTATTGAAAGATATGATTTTAGTGCCATCATGTTGCCTGTGAAGTCCTTGTTTCTATAGATTATACCTGTAAATTTCTGTTCTATATCACTCTTCTGGTAATTCTTCTTTTATAGAAGCCCCTTAATATTTCTTGCAGGGCTGGCTTAGTGGTCACATATTCTTTCAGCTTTTGCTGGTCTTGGAAGCCCTTTATATCTCTATTCATTCTGAATGACAGTCTTGCTGGATAAATTATTCTTGGCTGCATGTTCTTCTCATTTAGTACTCTGAATATGTCTTGCCAGCCCTTTCTGATTTGTCAGGTCTCTGTGGATAGGTCTGATATTATTCTGATGTTCCTCCCTCTTTATGTAAGGAATATTTTCCCCCTAAATGTCCTTAAGATGGTTTCCTTGGTTTTAAGATTCACAAGTTTTACTATTAAATGCTGGGGTGTTGGTTTATTCTCCTTGATCTTGGCAGGTGTTCTCTCTGCATATAGGACATGAATACTTGTTTTGTTCTCCAGATTAGGGAAGTTCTCAGCCAGGATTTGCTCAAATATATCTTCTAATCTTCTCCCTCTCTCCACCCTCCCAGGGATCCCAATAATTCTGACATTGGAACATTTCATGGCATCATTTCTTTCTCTAATTCCGTTTTCATGGATTCTAGACTATTTGTTCTAGGCCTTCTCCTGATCCTTCTTTTCTTTCAGTTTGTCTTCTAGATCACTAATTCATTCTTCTGCCTTGTTTACCCACCTATTAGAGTATCTAGATTAGATTGGATTTCATTGATAGTATTTTTAAGGTCTGCTAGATCAGCTCTCATTTCTGCCCTTAGAGAATCTATGTTGCCATTAATGGTTTTCTCCAACCTAGCTTTTGTTTGCATAACTGTTACCCTGAAGTCTTTCATTAGTTCTGTGGCAGAGGTTAGAGTTTCTGAATTTTTCCTTTGTTGGGGGTTCCTCCTCATAGTCATTCTGTTGAAGGGTGGTTCATGGAATGTACAGAGTCCAAATTATTGACCACAACCCAAGAAGGATGCACCTGCTTTATAGGGACCTTCGGGTTGTCAGCCTCTTGTTATTTCAACCTGTCTTCTGGGGGAGGGACCAGCTGTGCTGTTTCTCAGGCAACCCTGTTTGGGTAGAGTTTCCCTGCCCCCTGTGGGAGGGGGTAAGCTCAGTGAAAACCTGTTTGGGGGGGGGGCTTTTGTTCTCTGGTGGCTTTCCCTGGCAGCTTTACATAACTCTTCCAAGTATCAGAGCAGAAGTGACCATATCCAAACCTCTGTCTCAGAACAGAGAGATCACAGTCTTTCTTCAGTAAGCACTCCAGGCCACATTATCTCCATTTTTGCTGTGCTGCTAAAAACCACAGTGTTCTGGGTTATGTGCCCCAAAATAGCACTCTCAGACCTCACTTCCAGGTCCAGACACTTCTCTGCCTTTTGTGCTTCTGAAACCACCAGACACCCCTGGTTTGCATGCATGCCCCCACAGCTCCAGGTTTCAGTCCGGGGGGCTGCCCTAAAGTCTTTTCCCCACCACTACTGGTCTGCGAGTATATGCTGGTCCCCACCATGGTAGGCTTTTGCACTCTATGGTGCAGGATCCCAGAGGCTTTCTCCCCCTTCCATTTATCTTCTGATATCTGCCCACAGAATCATGGCTCCTCACTTCAATACCTCGAAACCAACCACCAGAGATATTCTCTTTGTAGATATCAGGGTATATCTTCTTACATCTCAGGTTGATTTTGTGGGTGTTCAGAGTGGCCTGGTAGATATCCAGATCAATTCAGGGGACTGGTTGAAGTAGGGTCCCCTACTCCTCTGCCATCTTACCTCCCTCCTCAACAGCCTCTCAGTCTTTCTTCTTTTATAGAACCCCCCTCAATAGTCTTGCAGGGCCAGTTCGGTGGTCACATATTCTTTCAGTTTCTGCCAGTGCCTTGTCTCTCCATCCATTAATGACATCTTTGCCGGATAAAGTGTACTTGTTCTTCTTATTTAGTACCATGAATATGTCTTGCCAGCCCCTTCTGGTTTGCCAGGTCTCTGTGGACAGGTCCGACATTATTCTGATGTTCCTCCCTCTGTATAGAAGAAATCTCTCCCCCCTGGCTGCTTCCAGGATTACTTCCTCAGTTCTAATATTTGAGAGTTGTACTATTATATGTTGGGGCACTGATCTGTTCTCATTGATCTTGGGAGGGGTCCTCTCTGCCTCTTGGACACAGATTAGCATTATGTTTTGAGGCTTATTCAATATCAGTTTGCTTAGAATTGCCTTTTTCTTTTTCATAGCCAGATAGTATTCCCTTGTATAGGTTTATCATGATTTGTTTAACCCGTCTTCCACTGATATGAAATCAGCAAAGCTGAATCTCATTAAGCTTCTAGATCTAACTACCAACTTGTGGAAATACAGAGGACAGAGGAACAGTCTACAGTATGACGTAGGGCAGCAATCAACAAAATTTAAATTATGGGAAACTCTACAGGACACACAACTCAGGTTCCTCAACAAATAAATTCTAAGCAGGTAGAAAACAGAGAAGGAATTAGGGAGACATGTCTACATCAAACAGATTTAAAAGACAGCAATCAACTCCAACATATGGAATTTTTTGGATCCTGATTCAAACAAACATGCTGTTAAAAAATTATAACATTCATGAGACAATGAGAAATTTGAGCATTCCCTGGATATGTGATGACATTAAAGAAGAATTGTTAATTTGTTTGGTGTGATAATGGCTTTAATGTTGTTTTTCAAGCCTCCTCTTCAAGAAATATGTAGGAAAATATTAATGGAGAAAATAATATGATGTCTGAGGTTTGGTTCAAAACTGTATAAAAGAAAGGGAAGTAGATGGAGGTACAGATGTAACAAGAGTGGCCATATTTGGTTCACCTTAAGTATACACAATTTTTTATTTGTCAATTAGACCTCAATAAGTCTTGAAAGAAAGAAGAGTACCCATAGGTGAAACTACTTTGTGGAAACATAGGGGTGTATTACACTATTCTTGTTTACTTTTGTATTGAAATTCTTTTTTATGTGAAGTTTAAAAAAAGAATCATATTTTTACAAACACCTTCATAGAATCTCTAAGAGGACTAAATTATGTTTCTCTTGTGTTCTGTGAATATGTTGCATATGAGGAATCAATGTCCTTGCTTTCCCAGAAAAAAAATGCCACTTAGTCATTATCCCCTTAATGAGCTTATAGTTCTCTTTGCTGTAATCTTAATGAAGATTTTTAAATCATTATTCTAGAGTAAGGTGAGTGAAGACCTTAGTTTCCAAGTAGATCAAAGGATGGGTGCTTGTATACGAAGACACCTTGAGGCCCTTAAAATAGTAATAATAACAGCAGTAAACATTGATTACCCATCACAGTGCTGAGAACTAGACTTCTTAGCTGGCCTTGAACTTCATCTCACAATTGAGAAGAATGGACCCCAAGAACACTGGAGGAAGAAGAGCAAGGGCAGCAGTGACACAGGACCTACTAAACTGCACTGCCTCCAAGTCTGCACCATTCCTGCAGCCACCAAATAGAACTGACAGATGCCCTGCACATTCTACTAGTCCTAGAGTCACAGGGCTAGTGACCCTCCAGTCCTAATATGAGTTCTTTGCCTAAAGAGCAACCTGAATCAGGACAAGAATTGCTCCATAATGGTCTTTTCCTTGGCCATATCCTGCCTCGCCATGATCATTTCAGGCAAGTTTGAAATGCCCCATTGGTATATCTTGAGAATCCCTGAACAATGAAATGTGTGTGGAAATCAAAGTTCCATTTCCTAGCACAGGGTTTTTGCATGGAAAATAGTATCTGATGTTTCCTAGATTCAATTTACGTAAACATAACATACTGACTATAGGGGAAGGATCCTCTTGATTTGACATTGAATGAAAACAAAAAGGTTAAAAATTTAAAAATAACAATATGTGCAATAAAATCTCAATTTTCTAATACATGTGTATATACAAAAAAATAAGAGAAGACTAGAAGGAAAAATACCAAAACATTAATAGTTATACCTGGCAAATTATGGATGATTTTTTGTTTGTTTTTTGCAAATATTTTCAATAGATATGTCCCAATTTAAAAACTGTTATTTAAAATAACATAGGAAGAGTTAAGATGGTGGAATAGTAGGGGGACTCTGGGCTTGCTTTGTACCTCGAACACAGCTAGACCAACATCAAATAATTTTGAACACCTAGGAAATTGATCTGAGGATGAAAAGAACAATCTGCACAATTAGAGGGAGAAAACATGTCAGATTCAAGGTATGGAGACATGAATTAGGGGAGACAAATACCATGGTGCTATGGAGAGGAGGGGGCCCTTTTCATGAAGAGAGGACAGAGAGAGGAAAAGAGATGGGGAGACAGAGAAGCATGTCAGGTTTGCACAAGAAAAAGATTCCCCAAAACCATTGACTGGGGAATTGAGAGAAACTGACTATTGCAAGTTTTTATGAACAGTGGAGCTCAAACTCTGAGGTTTTAGAAGTCTGTACCATTTGCTGGAGTCAAGCTAGGTGGGCAGAGTGCTCTTGGAGAAGAGGGAAGAGGCCCAGGAACAGTGAGGTGGTATGTTATAGGGATTCCCTGGGTCTCACTGGGAGAGAATACTCCCCTTCCTTGAGTACTTTTGGGAAAAGGTGTATTGCCTCTCCAAGGACAAAAGACCCACAGGTGCCACTGAGTGGCCATTCATGAGCAAGTGACAGAAGTGCACTCAAAAGGCTGATAAGCTAACATCTAGTTAGCTTCCAAGTTTTTGCAATTATAAATAAAACTGTGATAAATTTTTTAAAAAGGCAGATAACCTTGTTGCAGCTTTTTCCTGTGTTTCACCATAAACTCCAACTGCTTTTTTTGGACAAAATGGCACCAGACACAGAGCTGTGAGGCTCCAGAGGAAGAGAACAGGTCCCTTCCTTGCCAGGTCCTTTAAGATTTGGAGGTTTGAATCTCAGTCACGTGCCATAGATAAAACACAGGGGAAAGGTGATGCCAGGCATGTGGACTCCCAGGCACAGACAGGTTGAGGGCAAGGATCTGATGGAAGCCTGGGATAAAAGAGAAGAGATTATCACTTTTCTGTGAAGGCTTTCTGTATAGGGGCAGGTACAAGCTCACCTCTCTAGGGATGAGAGAGTGGGGTGATGCCATCTTCCCCCACCTCCTTGCTCACTAGCACAGTTTGACTTCAGTGAGCAACACAGTACCCCACTGGAGGCTGGGGTCCCTTACACAAAACCCCTCCCCATTGTGCCTGGCAGGAGCATCTTTAATGGGGCAGGTCTGACTGTAAGCCAGTGCAGTGGGCCTCTCCTCCAGAGGACCAGCACACACACACACACACACACACACACACACACACACCGCAATATGTTTCAAGTCTGCTGATCATAGAGTGCTCCAAAGTGTCAGCTTCAGTTCTGGTGGAAATAGGACAAAGCTTTTCCCTTTTTAAGTTTGGAATCAGGATTGTAGTTTTTTTCTTTGTTTCTTTTGTTCCTTTTCTTTTTCTCTTTTTTGCATCAGGCCTTTCTTTTTTTTCCCCCAGGCTTATTTTAACAAACAAATCAAAGAACATTTAGTAAAGGTCCAAACACCCCCCACTGCAACCAAGAAGGAACTCTGCAGAGGACTGACTTATGGGAAAGGAGCTTCCAAAACACAACAGCAGTGCACATAGCACACACCAGAAACCCTTCCTGGAGCACCAGGTCCTGAACAGTGTATGACCCCTTCATAATATAGCATTACTCTGAGGAGCAGAAAACATAACAAGTTTCATAACACACAAAAGACAGAAACCCCGACAAAATGACAAGATGGAAGAATTCTACCCACAAGAAAGATCAAGAAGAAACTACAGCTAAGGATTTGCTCAAAACAGCTATAAGCAATATATCCAAATGAGAATTTAGATCAACAGTTATAAGCCTATGAGCTTCTTGAAAAAGGCATTGAAGACACCAGAGAAAGTCTTGCTGCAGGGATAAAAGACCTAAAACTATACAGACCAAAATTTTTTTAAAATGTTATAACTTAGATGCAAAAGTGACTGGATATGATCACGACAAGGATGGACGAAGCAGAGGAACAAATAGGTAAAATAAAAGACAAAATTATAGAAATGAATGAAGCTGAAAAGAAGAGGAAAAGAAAACTATTAGATAACAAATATAGCGAAATCAGCAATTTCATAAAGCACAATAACCATATCATAGGAGTCCCAGAAGAAGAAGAGGGGGGAAGGGGGCAGAAGGTGTACTTGAATGAATATAGCTGAGAATTTACCTAATCTGGGAGGGAAACAGACATTTAAGCACAAGAAGCACAGAGAACTCCCCTCAAAATCAATTAAAAAAAAAGTCAAAACCATGATATATCATAGTGAAGTTTGCAAAATACAAAGATAAATATAGAATTCTGAAACCAGCTTGGGAGAAAAAGTTCTTAACCTACAAGAGTAGACACATAAGGCTGACAGCAGACCTGTCCACAGAGACCTGGCAGGGCAGAAAGGACTGGCATGATATATTCAACGTGCTAAATGGGGAAAATATTCGGCCAAGAATACTTTATCCAGCAAGGTTGTCACTCAGAATAGAAGGACAGATAAAGAGTCCCCAAGACAAACTGAAACTAATGAAGTTCATGAACACTAACCCAGCCATGCAAGAAAGATTAAAGGGGATCCTTTAAGTGAAAAAGAGACCAAAAGTAACAAAGACTACAAAGGAAAAGAGATAATCTACATAAAAATGACTTTATGGGTAATATAATGGCACTAAATTCATATCTTCAATAACTACTCTGAATGTAAGTGGACTAAATGCTCCAATCAAAAGACATAGGGTATTAGAATGGATTTAAAAAAAGATCCATCTTTCTGTTTACAAGAGACTCATTTTAGACCCAAAGACACCTCCAGATGGAAAGTGAGGGGTTGGAGAACCATTTATCATGCTAATGGACATCAAAAAATCTGGAGCAGCCATATTTATATTAAAGTAGATTTTAAAATAAAGACTGTAAGAAAAGATCAAGGAGACCTTATCATAATAAAGGGGTCTATCCAAAAAGAAGTTCTAACAATTGTAAATATTTATGCCCCTAACTTGGGAGCAGCCAAACACATAAATCAATTAATAACAAACTTAAAGAAACTCATTGATAAGAATACAATAATTATAGGGGATCTTTAACACTCCACGTACAGCAATGGACAGATCATCTAAGCTGAAGATGAATAAGGAAAGAAGTAATTTGAATGAACCCCCAGACTAGAAGACTTAATAGATATACTCAGAGCATTTCATCTGAAAAAACAGAATACACATTCTTTTCAAGTGCACATGAAACACTCTCCAGGATAGATCACATACTGGGCCACAACTTGGGACTCAACTGGTACAAAAAGATTAAGATCAAACCATGCATATTTTCAGACCACAAGGCTATGAAACTTGAAGTCAACCACAAGAAAAAATTTGGAAGAACCACAGATACATGGAGGTTCAAGAACATTCTACTAAAGAATGAATGGGTTAACCAGGAAATTAAAGAAGAATTTAAAGTACATGGAAGCAAATAAAAATGAAAACATAAAAGTCAGAAATTTTGGAATGCAACTAAGGTGGTTATAAGAAGAAAGCATATATTAATACAGGCCTTCAAGAAGGAGGAAAAGTCTCATATATACAATCTAACCTTACACCTAAAGGACCTGGAAAAATAACAACAAATTAGTCTAAATTCAGCAGAAGAAGGGGAATAATAAAGACTAGAGGAGAAATAAATGATATAGAAATTAAAAAAAAACAGATCTAGGAAACTAGGAGGTGGTTCTTTGAAAGAATTAACAAGATTGATAAACTTGTAGCCAGACTTATCAAAAAGAAAAGAGAAAGGACTCAAATAAATAAAATCATGAATGAAAGAGGAGAGATCACAACCAACACTGCAGAAATACAAACAATTATAAAGGAATATTATGAACAATTACTTGCCAACAAATTAGGCAATCTGGAAAAAATGGATTCTTAGAAACATATGCATTCTTAGAAACATATGAACTACCAAAACTGAAACCAGAAGATCTGAATAGATCCACAAGCAGCAATGAAATTGAATCTGTAATCAAAAATATCCCCAAAAAACAAGAGTCCAGGGCTGGATGGCTTCCCAGAGGAATTCTACCCAATATTTAAAGAAGAATTAATACCTATTCTTCTGAAACTGTTCCAAAAAACAGAAATGGAAGGAAAACTTCCAAACTCTTTCTATGAGGCCAGCATTACCTTGATCCCAATATCAGACCCTGCTAAAAAGGATATCGATATCCCCGATGAACATGGATGCAAAAATTCTCAACAAGATACTAGGTTATTGGATCCAACAGTGCATTAAAAGGATTATTCACCATGAGAAAGTGGAATTTATTCCTGGGCTGAAAGGTTGGTTCAATAACTGCAAGTCAATAAACGTAATACACCACATTATAAAAAGATAAGAACCATATGATCCTCTCAATAGATACAGAAAAAGCACTAGACAAAAAACAGCATTGTTTCTTGATAAAAACCCTCAACAAAGTAGTGATAGAGGTAACATACCTCAACATCATAAAGGCCATATAGGAAAGACCCACAGCTAATCTCATCCACAGTGGGGAAAAACTGAGAGCTTTTCCTCTAAGGTAAGGAACATGACAGGGATGTCCACTCTCACGACTGTTTTTTGACATAGTACTGGAAGTCCTAGCCTCAGCAATCAGACAACAGAAAGAAATGAAAGACATCCAAATTGGCAAAGAAGAAGTCAAACTTTCACTCTTCACAGATGATGTGATACTTTATGCAGAAAACCCGAAAAACTCCACAAAAAAATTGCTAGAACTGATACATGAATTCAGCAACATGGCAGGATATAAAACCAATGCACAGAAGTCAGTTGTATTTCTATACACTAACAATGAAGTAGAAGAAAGAGAAATCAAGGAATTGAGATCATTTAAAATTGCACCAAAAACCATAAGATACCTAGGAATAAACCTAATCAAAGAGGTGAAAGATCTGTACTCTGAAAACTATAGACCACTTATGAAAGAAATTGAGGAAGGCACAAAGGAATGGAAAAACATCCTATATTCGTCGATTGGAATATTGTTAAAATATCTATACTACCCAAAGCAATCTACATTTTCAAAGCAATCCCATTAAAATAACAACAGCATTATTCACAGAGCAGGAACAAACGATCTTAAAATTTGTATGGAACCAGAAAAGACCCCGAATAACGTTGAAAAAGAAAAGCAAATCTGGAGGCATCACAATTCTGGACTTCAAGCTATACTACAAAGCTGTCATCAAGACAGGATGGCACTGGTAAAAAACAGACACGTAGATCAATGGAACAGAGCAAAACCCAGAAGTGGACCCATTACTATGTGGTCAACTAATCTTCAACAAAGTAGGAAAGAGTATTCAGTGGCAAAAGACAGTGTCTTCAACAAATGGTGTTGGGAAAATCGGACAGCCACATGCAGAAGAATAAAACTGGAATACTTTCTTACACCATACACAAAAATAAACTCAAAATTGATGAAAGACCTAAATGTGAGAAAACATCAAAATCCTATAGGAGAACACAGGCAGCAAACTCTTTGATCTTGGCTGCAGCAACTTCGTACTTAAACCCGTCTCCAGAGGCAAGGGAAACAAAAGCAAAAATGAACTATTGGAATTTCATCAAGATAAAATCTTCTGGGAACATCAGGGTGGCTCAGTCAGTTGAGCATCTGCCTTCAGCACAGGTCATGATTCCAGGGTCTAGGGGTCAAATCCCACATTTGGGCTTCTTGCTCAGTGGGGAGCCTGCTTCTCCCTCTGCTTGCCACTCCCACTGTTTGTGCTCACTCTCTCTCTCTCTCTCTGTCTCTCTCTCTGTCTCTCTCTCTGTCTCTCTCTCTCGCTGACAAATAAATAAATAAAATCTTTTTTTAAAAAGGATAAAACCTTCTGCACAACAAAGGAAACAATCAACAAATTTAAAAAGCAGCCTACAGAATGGGAGAAGATATTTGCAAATGATGTATCAGATAAAGGGCTGGTATCCAAAATCTATAAGGAGTTTATCAGATTCAACACCTAAAAAAATAAATAATCCAGTTATGAAATGGGCAGAAGACATGAAAGACAGTTTTCCAAAGAAGACAAAGAGATGTCTGACAGACACATGAAAAAATGCTCAACATTACTCATCATCAGGGAAATACAGACCAAAACACAGATCAAAACCATAATGAGATACCACCTCACACCTGTCAGAATGACTAAAATGAACAACTCAGGAAACAACAGATGTTGGTGAGGATGTGGAGAAAAAAGAACCCTCTTACACTGTTGATGGGAATGTAAACTGGTGCAGCCACTCTGGAAAACAGTATGGAGGTTTAACAAAAATTTAAAAATAAGGGCGCCTGGGTGGTTCAGTTGGTTAAGTGTCTGCCTTCAGCTCTGGTCATAATCTCAGGGTCCTGGGACCAAGCCCCATGGCAGGCTCTCTGTGTATCTTGCTTCTTCCTGTCCCCCTCCCTCTGCCTGCTGCTCCCCCTGCTTGTGCTCTCTTGAAAAAAATAAAGTTAAAAATAGAACTACCTTACAACCCAGCAATTGCACTATTAGGTATTTATCCAAAAGATACAAAAATAGAGATTTAAATAGATACAAAAAAGAGAGATTTAAATAGATACACGTATCCTGATGTTTATAGCAGCATTAAAAACAATACCAATATTATGGAAAGAACCCAAGTGTCCATCGACTAGTGAATGGATAAAGAAGATGTGGAGATTACACACACACACACACACACACACACACACACACACACTGGAATATTATTCATCCATTAAAAAGAGTGAAATCTTGCCATTTACAACAACGTAGATGGAGCTAGATTGTATTATGGTAGGTAAAGTGAGTCAGTCAGAGAAACAAATACCATATGATTTCACTCATATGTGGAATTTAGGAAACAAAACAGATGAACAAAGAGGAAGGGAAGGGAAAATAAAATAAGATAAAGACAGAGAGGGAGGCAAACCATAAAAGACTCTTTTTTTTTTTAAAGATTTTATTTATTTATTTGACAGAGAGATCACAAATAGGAAGAGAGGCAGGCAGAGAGAGAGTTAAGGGAAGCAGACTCCATGCTGAGCAGAGAGCCAGACGTGGGGCTCGATCCCAGGACCCTGAGATCATGACCTGATCCAAAGGCAGAGGCCTTAACCCACTGAGCCACCTAGGTGCCCAAAAGACTCTTAACTATAGAGAACAAACTGAAGGTTACCAGAGGGGAGGTGGGTAGGGGAATGGGGTAACTGGGTGATGGGTATTAAGGAGGGTACTTGTGATGAGCACTGGATGTTATATGTAAGTGATGAATTACTAAATCCTACTTCTAAATCCAATACTGCACTTTATGTTAACTAACTTTAATTTAAATAAAAACTTGGGAGGTGCTTGGGAAGCTCAGTCAGTTAAGCATCCAACTCTTGATTTTGGTTCATGTCATGATCTCAGGATCCTGAGACTGAGCCCCATATCAAGCTCTGAGCTGAGCATGGAGCCTTCTTGGGATTCTCTCTCTCTCTCTCTCTCTCTCTGCTCCTCCCCTTGCTCATGCTTTCTCTTTCTCTTTTTCTCTCCATCTCTCTCAAGAAATATTTAAATAAAAACTAGAAGAAAAGAGTAAAAGAAATTAAAATAAAAATAAATATATCAGCAATAAATAAATTAATTGATTAACATAGTTGTTTCCCACAGGCAGTTGGAAAACTGTAGCTAATCCTCTTGTATTAGAATGTTATCCTATTTAGTAAAATGTCCAAAAATATAAAGAGTTGGCCTTTAATACATCCACCTCAGTAAGATGTGTGCTGTCATCTCATTGTGTTATTTTTTGAAGTTTTATTCAGTATTAGACCCAGATATTTTCCCATATTACCAGTATTTTCTAGTTTTATTCTTACTGCTTACCCTGTGATCTGGTCATAACTCTTAAAAATAAAAAAACAAAACTATCTAGGAAGCTTGAGATGAGCCAGGATCACCAACGCCATTAGCTTTCACCATCTCTTCATGTATGACTCATGTCTCCAGAGGCCAGCAGCCCAGGACTGTCTCTATGGAAAAGTCCGATGATCCCACAGGATCTCTCCTCAGCACTGCTCACCTCCTGGGGTCCCATGCCTGCTACTTGTTGCTCTAAGTTTCCAAAATACTTCTGTGATAACACTGTCCACATGCATACAGAAATATGCACACATACTCTATTACTATAAAAGGTGTGAAATAGGTAGGTATAAGAACATTTGACCTTCCCTTGCAGTGCAACTGCAATTGTCATAAATAATTGCCCAGAGTTCTCCAACTTTTCAGATGCCTTGCTTTCAGAGAAACGAACTCTCTTTCCACCTTCAACAATCCTAGCACATGCAAGCTGTAAGTAAGGGCTCTTAGATTTATTTCCTGCAGCTGCTTTTATTACATAGTATGGACTCTACTCCCCAAAGACACTGCAAATAGATTGTGTCCGGTTTGTTTTAGTAACAGTGGTGTCAAGATCAAGTCCCAGAACTACCTTATGAGCTGGAGGGAGCCTGATCCTTCCAGGTAGGGGAAATCAGCCTATATAAGCCACTTACACAACACTTAAAAATAAATAAACCAAGAAATAGTAGATACTGCCAAATAAATAACCCTTTTTTAAAGAATAGCTTTCAGTGGTCTGAAGGGAATGAAATCTTGTCTAAAAAAGAAAGAAATGATATAATTTGGCTCTCCTCTCAGTACCAACTGTGCCATTTGTAAAAACAACAGAGACCTCAAAATTTTTCGGAGTTCATTCCTCTAAGCCACAGAGGCGGGATTCCAGACACTTGGGTGGTCAGAGTCCCATGAAAAGGAGTGAAGGAAACCAAGGGAAATCATGAGAGGAAGTACTTCATCCAGACCAAGGGAGTATTATTTGGGAACATTATTAGGGGTTACATGATGATAATAGGTTACATTTAAACCAAGGCATGTTTCTAGGGGAGTTCAAGTATACTCCGAAGAAGATCATGAGTTTGTATATGAAGCAAGTAATTATTTGGGGGCCCATTTTACAGTAGAAGTAACAGATTTTTCTATTGCCTGCAAAAGCATAGAGTAGGTTTGATAATTATCTGTTTTACTTGATTAGTCTGTATCTACAAGACTGTTCACTTGAACAAAATCTATCTGTGGTCTAATGGATCAAAATAATGGATCAAAAATGGTGATCTCTTCCAAGTTTTATTTCATTTTCTTCTGGTTTTTCCATTATGCTCAGTGATCATGACTTTGGAAAATTGTGTGTGCATGTGTGTGTGTCTGCTCCATGATACAGCAAGAGTAATTTTTAAACCTAATAATAATAATAACAGACCTTAGCAATTGCCTTAATTTACAAAAGCAATGAAAAAATAAAGACTAAGGAAAGTCAAGGGCCATGATGGGGAATGCACTTTGCACACTGCCCTCACCTTGTTGTCCTGCCTGGCTTGTCTTTCACTTGCCAGTCTGGCCTCTGACTATAAATGCAGTCTCAGTCGCCTGAGGGCAGAGACTGCTGCAGTATGCATGTTGTGTCTGATACCAGACGGGACTCTTAGCAGGACCTTAGTAGACATCAGGGGCTAATTTCCTAAGATGAATTTCCCTTTGTTGGTGAAACACTTTGAAGCAAATGCCCAAGATGATCTCCTCAGAGTCTCCATGGGCCGTGTCCACACCCCATGGCGTCAACAATCCCACTGGGACAGCATCTTCCAAAGTAATGTGGGCTTAAAGCTTTCTTTTTCCAAACTTCCTGCATCGCTGGGAATTTAATTTTTCTGATAGGGATGGCCAATTTCCATGTAATTGGTGCTGTTCGGATCTGTTATGGGAAGTGCTGCACTCAGCTATGCTCCAATCTAGGAGCACAGACATCTGGGCCAGCCTGGGGAAGTTTTTGTGCTGACAAACTTATTTCTGTCCTCAGTGTTTTAGGGCCTCTGGATAAGATCTTTGCCGGAGCCACACACTCAGAACCAAAGAGCTGGAAGATCCAATCATGGTCCTTTTTCCAGAGTGATAAGCTGGGCTATAAAGAGGACAAGTAACAAGTCCAGAACAGCCAGCCTGCTATGTCTCAGCTTCCTGCCTCATGTCCATTAAACCAGAAAGATGGCCAAGCAAGAGCTCTGATCAGTCCATGGAGAAAGCAAGAATGCTTTGGTTTCTTTCATTCCCCCACTGTTGAAACCACTGGCATTTGAAGGTTTGAAGAGCTTCTGGACACCTAAATAAAAGACACATTCTCATCATGCATCTGTTGATGTGTGCATGCACATAGAGTGATCCCGGATGCAGACCAACACACCACAGTCACATCAAAAGGTAAGGTTTCTTCCCTAATTGTCACACTGGAGTAAGAAATGCTGCCCAAAGTCCTCAAGGCCACATATTGTTCAGAGTTCCCGTACTATTACAGGATCAACCCTAAAGAATTCACTTAACTTCTCTAAAGGTCAGCTTACACAGTGTCAAACTCTCCAGATGTTCCCAAACATAAAGACTTAAACTATGGCAACACAGTATACTCCCCATATCCAGATGTTTTATTTTTTGAAAATATAACTTATGACATATTTTAATGGTTTCAGGTACTATTTGTTGAGGACCTAGTAAATTCTAAGAACTATACTAGGTGGTTGGCTTAAGTATTATTTATTTCTAATCTTTACAACAACCGTGTAAGGCAAACATGATTACCTCCATTTCACTTGTTCTTTCCTTACGCAATCTTGTGGATTAAAGAGGTCATGTACCATTTTACTGAGACAAAACTGAAGTTAAGAGGTCATGTTACTGGCCTTGGGTCACACATCTGATAACTGACAAGAGTGGGAATTGGAATAAAAAGTTGGCCCCACTCCAAAACCCACTCTGCCTTCCTCTCTCTGAACTTATTTCCTCATCAATAACATGGGACTAATGCTGTCTTTGGACATTTGCTAAGAAAATAAACTAGTAGAGATGGACTAGGAGGCCACAAACATAAGGCCTCTTGGCCAATTTAGCAGGAATTTATTTAATTTGACCAACACAGTGCCTTAAAATTCTTTAATATCAATGAAATGGGCAGGGGATGTTCTCTTCAGTTAAGCACAAATCCCTCTATGTCTTGTTATCCCCACTCAGCTGACTCACTAATTGGCTTTCTCCTACAGGCCCCTAAAGTAATTTGAGTTTGTGGTACCACTCCAGTTCAGAGGACAGGGGAGAAGTTGAGAGGTAACATTCTGTCCCACAGTGATCCAGGCAGAGCAAGAAACGCAGGTGGATGATGGTGGCAAGGAAGAAATCCATTTCCAGATTCTCAGCCCAAATGGGTGTTTTCCCCAAGAGCATCCCAGAGTTGAGAGTTCACAACCACCCTCTTCCACTTCACAAAAGAGAACATCCTCCTCCAGGAAGACAAAGCACAGGAGCCTTCACTAACAATAAAGCTGGCATAGGACTTTTTATCTTTCCCATGGACTTTCCACCTGATGCTCTATCCGTGAAGGTGAGGCTGGTTTGACAAACGGAGTGGTTGGCCTGTGTAGGAAGGTTCTATATCCAGATATGTGATAGAGAAGGGAGAGAATTTTTGTTTAATAACAACTTCATACATTCTGCAATTAGTGCCTGAGAATGTATCACTGACAAGTGGAAGGGTTCTAGGACCCAAACTTCCAGGATAGGTCAGTCTGAGATGAGAAAGGAGGAGAAAACAGGTGGCAGGAAGCCCTACTCCATCTTATGGTGGAATTGGTATATTTTCTTATATTCTGCATTCTGATGATCTGACATCTGGGGTTACACTGAAAGGGAGAGACTGTCCTTCCCTTTAGGGTTAGCCAGTCTTTAGGAGATGACACAAGATTTACCTGTGACCATGCCTTGCAATACAAGCCAACTAATCCAGAGCCCTTGGAGGTAGAGCTCTCATATTCCATCCCTAATCCCCCTACCTTTATCACTTCAAGGCCAGGTACCAAATCTTCAGGGTCAGCCCTTGTGCCCCAGAGCCCACTGACATTATTCAAAATAGCCAAACCTAAGGTTTCTTACTCTGCTTTACCCATTCTTTCCAGTTGAAACCACATTAAAGGCCCTGGTCTGTGCCTTCCTCTGACTCCATTTGCCTTCTGATCAATATTGGTGTTTCCCTTTATGGCCCTGCACAACCCCCTCCTCTTGGGATTTGTGACTAATATACTATTTTCTCCATGGCAATCATCTTCTGATCTGTTGGTTTCACCATACCTAAATAATAATAAAACCTTCATTTTAAAACACATGGGATCCAATCCATCTTTGATCATAGAGCAAATATTTTCTATTTCCAGGTCCCCAATTAAATGATTATCACCACCCAACTAATTAAGCACCAATTAGCAAATATATTGAGAAGCCTTGTAGCATACAAGTAATATTCTAAGCAATATGTAGGGGGGGGAAGAAATAGAAAACCTTGTCTCAGTCCTTAGAAGCTTACCATCTCATCATTTCCAATCCTGTCATTAGAAGAGGAACATTGAGAAGTCCGCCCCAAGGAATTGTACTCTACAAGTGCATTTCAGAAAGTGTATTCCATGGAACAGTAGTTCCAAAGAAAGTTCGGGAGGTGGGAAGGAAATCTCAGTCATCAAATTATTTGGGGAACCATTTTTTCTGGAGAGTCACAATGCATATTTGCATGTTGAAGTCTTAGGGAAATTAGTTTAAAATTAATTTGTTGCTGAAGCTTTGTTTTTCCAAATTGTATTTATGACAACTGTTGGCAATTATAGACAACCCAGTTTATAATGAACAATTACTTAAGAACCGTTCCTTATTTAAGTTATATGAGAAATTTCATAATTTTGAGCCAACACAAAAATTTATCAACTGATAATTTAGTATGCTTTACTATTTCTGAATCTATAACTGGTCTCAATAACCATCTATCTCACAAAATGAGACAAAGATGGACAAAAGATGGAAAAGCAAGTGACAGAAGCTATTTGTTGCCTCACAATAGCCCTTCTCCCCTTATTTAGTCACAGAACCCTGTTTTTTTAATTTGGGAGTAGCAATATGCCCCCAACTGACAGACTGCATTTCCCAGCCTCCCTTACAATTCGTAATTGCCAAGTAACTACTTCTGTCAATGAGGTCCTAAAGGTGGGACTTCTGGAAAGATTTCTTAAAGAGAACCAACTTGGGGCGTGAAACTAGTTTGCCCTTTCATAGCTCTTTTTCCCCTGCTGGCTGGAATGCAGATGTGATTGCAGGAGCTCTATCAGCCATTTTGGACCATGAATTTACCCTGAAAATGGGAGCTAAGCACTGAGGATTTGAATGTGGAAAGGCAGAAGAGGCCTGTGTCCCTGCTGACATCGTAAGGCTACCACATCAGCCCCCAAAATGTCTTTATCTGGACCTGCTTTACATGATAAAATAAAGACTTATATGTTTAAATCACTGTTATTTGAGGTTTTCTTTTATAAACAATGGAACCAAATCTCAACCAAAGAAAAGAGAGTAACTACTTGAAACAGAGAATTTATTGATGCTTCTGGTGCAGGAGTTTATTGGCCAACTTTCCAATAAATTTCACATTCCCAGCTGTTATTCCAAGCAAAGCATGATCTATTACCTGATAACCAATAGCAAAAGTCTCCTTCCATCTAGGGATTCCTCCTCACCCCAGAATCTTAGCCTGTGGCCCAGTGTTCTTTCTGCAGAATGGGAGTTATATTTTCCTTGCCAGATTCCTTACAGAGTTACACAACATGATTTCTCACTGATGGTTGCTTTTCTCAATGTAAATTTCTCCTGTAAATCTTGTTCTCTTTTTTTTGAGTACATCTCCCTTTTGGATGGAGCCTCTCACCACAAGGTTGCCATGTCACTTGGTTGTGATATTTTCTCCAGGTTTTTACCCCTTTTCCTCCATCTGTCAGGAATTGAGTTTCCAGTAAGAGGAAGTTTCTTTTTGATTCAGTAAATTGATGTAAAAAGAGGAGCAAAACTATTTTGATTAGAGTAGGCTAGATACATTTTCCAGCTGTCTAATCCAAATCCAAGTGTTCCTTATTTAATTCTGTGTGCAAAACAAAAATGATGCAAGGCCCTGCAGGGAAACAATAGCTTTTTCAGAGTAAAAATGTTTTTCTTCTTCATCTCAGAAATCATGTCATCTAAGGAAAAGTCAGTGACCAGATTTAAGTTAACTTTTACATAAAATGGTAAGTGGAATGTAAGAGTTGAATTTTGTGAAAATTATCTTCGTCGTTTTGAGCTGCTATAACAAAATACCACAAACTTGGTGTCTTATAAGCAATAGAAATTTATTTCCCTCAGTTCTGGAGGTTAGAAGTCCGAGACTGGGGTGCCAGTATGCATGGGTGAGGGCCTAATCCCAGGCTGCAGCCTACTGACTTCTTGCTGTGTCTTCACATGGTGGAAAGAATGAAGGACTACTGTGTAGTATCTTTTATAAGAACACTAATCCCATTCATGTAGGCTCCACCTTCATGATCTATTTACCTCCCAAAGCTTCATTACCATTACCTTGGGCATTAGGTTTTCCAACATAAGAATTTGGAGGGACATAAATATTCAGAGCAAAAATATCATGGTTTACAAAGTCATTCACTTTAGGCTCTAGAATAAGGATAGATGGATGGGAAGGAGAAAAAGAGAAGGAGAGAGAGAGAGTACAATTACAATCAGAAGATGACTTAGAGAAAATCTAGTTCAGTTTGCTTTGTCTACTGATGAGGAAACTAAATCCCAGAGAAACTGAACCCATGGTTTCCCCAGTGATACCTATAATCCAAGACTCCTGACTCTCAGTCTAGAGGTCTATTGCTATTACTTTGCCTCATTCACAGTGGAATTAGTTTAAATTAAGTTATGCTACAATAAGAAGTAACCCTCAAGGGGTACCTGAGTGACTAGGTGGTTAAGCATCTGCTTCAGGCTCAGGTGATGATCCCAGGGTCCTGTGATAGAACCCACACCATCAGGCTCCCTGCTTGGTGGGGAGTCTGCTTCTTCCTCTCACTCTGCCCCTCTCCCCACCTGCCCATGCTCTCTCTCACTCTCTCTCTCTCTCTCAAATAAATCTTTTTTTTTTTTTTTAAAGAAGCAGCCCTCAAATCTCCATGGCTTGAAACAACAGAGGTCAATTCCTCTCTCATACTGAAGGTCCGCAGCTGGTCTGTGGGGGTTTCTGCTCATCTCAGTTTGTCAGGCTGTGGGCTGACAGAGTTCCACCATCGTAGATCACAGCCATTTTAGCAGTATTCGAGTTCACTGCTTCAAGGAAAGAGAGCATGGAGGGTCTCACACCAGCCTTTCCCAACTCCATCAAGAAATTACCTGGGTCACTGTCTCTCACATTTCATTAGCCAGAACAAGTCTTGTGGAGGTTGGGGAATGATCCATACCTGCCTTGTTGTGTTTTACAAAGGCCAGGCTGGGGGACAGGAGGACAAAGGAAAGGTTAACCCACAGAATCTTTTTCAAGGAGACAGAATTGACCTCTAGTGGCAGTGTGGAAAATTACAACTCAAAGACAGGAGGAATGCTTTGTGTCTCAAATTCTGGCTATCCCCAAATCTGAGAACAGGAAAATGAAGATTTTAAGACCTTAAACACACCATACGATGATCATGAAGAAAACTGTTTCAAAGCATGCTCTTTTGCTAAGTTAGATATTCTTTGGAGAATGTTAGGTCTGGATGGAACTGTTGGCTCCTTCAACTCTCTCCACACAACTACCTTGTAGATATTATTATTACTCTTTTGAAGATGATAAAATTGAGACTCAGGGCAGGGGGTGGGGTACCTTCATTTCAGGTCATGACCCCAAGGTTCTGGAGTTAAGCCCCGTGACATACTCCCTGCTCAACAGGGAGTCTGCTTGTCCCTCTCCCTTTCCCCCTCCCCCTGCTCATGCTCTCTCGCTCTCTCAAATACATAAATTTTAAAAATCTTTTTAAAAAACTGAGACTCGGGATAAAGGAGAGTTGACTGAAAGTAATGGTCAGAATGAGCAGGGTTATCCTATGATAACAACATCCTTGAAATCCCGCGTGTGTTCTCACTCACAGAGTGTGTCCAGATGGGTTGTCGGGGGCTCTGCTCTATAAAAACCACTGGAATCAAGGGTAATGGGAGCTCTGCCATCTTGCAGCTGCAGGGCTGGGAGCACACATCCTCTTTAGTCACAATGGCAAGAGAGAGAAAACAAAGACCACAGTGCTTCCACCAGCAAGAGACACAAGTCATTCCAACTCACCTCACTAGCTCACTAGCTCACACACTCACTAGCAGGGCTGGCCACAGAGCCAATCTCATCAGCAATGGCTGGGAAGAATAGATCTGTGAGTGTGCAGGACAAGCATGAGGCTGCAATGTTCACCAAACCAAGGTACTCAGCAAAGGAGTTGGGTCTGGAACCAAGTCCTGTGAGTTTCCTTTCAATGTTCTTATTCAGGAACCAGAGTAAATGACTTCAAGTAAAAGTTAGATTCTAAGCCAATGACCTTGGCTCTGTTACTTTATCTGAGACTCAGTTTGCTCATTCATAATAGGAATAATGGAATTTATCTCGAGGTGTATATGAAGACTGCATGAGATAATGAATATTAAGTACATGGTAGAGCATCTAGCTCATAGTAAGCACTCATTAAATTGTTGCTATTGAGGTTGTAGTTCTAAAGCCATACTGCTGTGCCTTTTACTTTGATATCAGGGACAGATAGTGTTGGCCAGGTAATCCAGACAACTAACTCTGCTCTCTAGATCTCGGACTTGGTTAAAATGACTCTTCAGTGACAATTTTTATTGGAACTGGCAATTTGTTATTCGGACACTGAGAAAAACCTTTTCACAAACCTGTTAATGAGTGTGGGCTTTTTCTGAACTCATTACTTCATCCATTAATTCAGCAAAAATCTATTAAACACATCCTCTTCACAAGATACTATTTTATCGATGTTCCAGGAATACAGTGGTGGAAAAAACAAAAGTCCTGCCTCATGGTGCTTATAGTCTTTGAATAAACATAATGTTACCTCACAGGGTCTTTGGAAATACATAGGGAGAGAAAATACCGTTACATGTGAAGGGAATTGGGAGGCTGGCAGGCACATACTGCCACCATAGTCTGTATCCATACACATAGTTTTGGGCACATTGAATTTGAATCATCTCTATGGGCAAAAATGGGTACCCAGAGTCCTGGGGTGACAGTTAACTGCCCAAAGTCCTTAGGAAGCCTTCCTCCCTCCCTCCTCTGATAGTGTTTCTTCCACAAACCAAGCAAGCCTCAAGACACTTACCCTTTTCTTTTAGTCCATCCTACTTACCCCATTCACTTAATATGATAAATCCAACAGATGTTATCAGAGTAATAAATCTTGGCACCTTCTCAGAGGACTCAGCAAGTTGTGGCTGTGTGTTGCCCAGATTGGATCTCTTCTTTATGGCCCTGATGCCTTTTCCTTTCCTTCTCCACTAGGCACCATTCCCCACCAACTCTGTGTTACCACCATTTTGCTATTGTGCATACGCACTCTGGTGCTCCATCTCTTTCATCCTTTTTTGGAGCATGCCTTCCTTTATTCAATGGCTAGAAATCTAAACACCACCTGGTTCATAGCAACGGCCATACAGCTGGAGCTGCAGCTAATGCAGCAGCTTCCCAAAGTGTCAGAATGCTCATACTCCATGAAAGAGCCACAAGCCTCCTTGCTACGTGTGACTGTGAGAGGCACTTCTGAGAGCTTGGTCTAGAGCTTGTTTGTTCACCTTCTCTAGTGATTTTATGAGACTTTTAGTATCCTGTAAGAAATCCTTTCCTGCTCAAACTACTGAGAGTGAATTCTATTCTGTAACCAAACCCTAACCAATACAATGATTGGTACCAGAAGGGATTGCAGAACTTATTGGGACCCGTAGGAATTAGAATGACAAGTTCCCTTATCTCAATGATTTTCCAATTCCTAGGTCCAAGTAATACACAGATCGTTTTAAAGGAATCTATTTCTATAGCTTTCATATACACTCTTTTCATATATATTCCTGCCCTAAGGACAATTAAATACACAATTGTCCTTCACCCAATTTATAACAGACAACAATAGTCCTCAGCTCTCCAAGACTTAATCAGGTGATTATCTTAAGATTAGCAACTAAAAACAGGGAAAGCCTTCCCTGATAACTCACCAAGGCACCATAACCCTCCTGCCTTTCCATCTTCCCCTGTCTTGTGTTACCTTCTCTTAAGGGTGAGGCTAGGCTTTAGTAACTGAGTATTTTGGCTTGTGCTGGAATGTTCTGAATTCACGTGTGTCATGAAGCTGTGAGAGTAATGACAAGTTTTGTTTAATAACTTTACCTCTTACATCTTTCAACTATTGTCAAAGAATACATCATTTTGGAAGGAGAGTCCTGTGAGAAAAAGGAACAAGAACTTGGGTAAGAACTATTATATGATTTTGGAAATACAACTAGGAAGGAATTGGAAAAACTGATTGATAGAACTATCACAAACCCTTTTCCACTCCTGTCAACTTTATTTTGTGTTCAAGGGTTTCTAGCAGTTATACCTATAAACACAAAAAGTGGAAAAGAATTGATGCAGAGAATAGATCTTAAGCATTCTCATCACAAAAAGAAAAAAAAAGGTTAACTTTCTGAAATGATGGATATGTTAATTATGTTGATCTTGGTAATCTTGCCACAATGTATATATATACCAAACTATGCCATTGCACCTGTGGTCTATTTCTGGGTGGTCTTCCTTGTACTGAATGGGACAGACATCCTCAGCTGTGATTTTCCCTGGGCTTCTGTGAGCACCACCAGTATCTTGATCTACCATTGACGCTTCAAATACTATTAGACCTGTTGTAGTTCCAGGTGGTAGAGCTTCATACTCTTGGCCTGAATAATTTTCCCTGGATTCCTCTCAAAGTTGGTAGTCTAATAGGTTATTCAGAAAATGGATCAGAACTGTACACTTATATGTAGTAAATATTAATTCCCAAATCCAGAGTCCCATCATGTTCTGTGGCTATTTAATAGCAGAAGTTATGCAAGGTGGAGCAAGTTGCCTTTTGCTTTGCAGAGAAATATCCCATCACTCTGTAGATCACTGTATATAGATATATTAATATAGATTGATGTAATTATATGTTATTAGTTATTAATTATAATTATACAATATTATGTGCAATATTGCATGAGTATAATTATGAGCATATGTAATATATTAATATAAAATTATTTCATCTTCTTTATCCACTTATCTGTTGATGAACATCTAAGTTGTTCCCATATCTTTACTTATGAATAGTGCTACAATGAAGATAACTCATTAAGATCTTGTATTCATTTTCTTTAGATACATACCCAGAAGTAAGATTGCTGGATCAAATGGTAGTTCTAACTTTAATATTTTGAGACTCTCCTTACTTGTTTTCCATAATGGTTGAATCAGTTTATACTCCCACCAACAGAGCACAGGGTTCCCTTTTCTCCACATCTTCACCAACATTTATCTCCTGTGTTTTTAACGTAAGCTGTTCTAACAGGATGAGGTGATATCCCGTTATGATTTTAATTTGCATTTCCCTGGTAATTAGTGATGTTGAGCACCTTTTCTTGTACCCGTCGGCCATTTGTATGCCTTTTTGGAAAAATGTCTACTCAGTTCTTTTTTCCTTTTTTCAATCAGATTGCTTGTTTGTTTGTTTGTTTGTTTTGTATTGTTTTGTTTTTGTGGTGGTCCTGGTGGGTTTTCTATTTTCTGTTGACTTGTATGAGTTCTTTATATATTTTGGATATTAACCCCTTATCAGATATGTGATTTGCAAATATTTTCTCCCACCCCATAAGTTGCCTTTTCTTTGTTCAATGGTTTCCCTTATTGTGCAGAAACTTTTAAGTATCATGTAGTCCCATTTGTCTATTTTGTTTTTGTTGCATTTGCCTTTGGTGTTGAATCCAAAAAAATCATTGCCAAGACCAATGTCAAAAAGTTTACCTACTATGTTTTCTTCTAGAAGTCTTACCGTTTCAGTTCTTATGTTCAAGTCTTCAATCCATTTTGAGTTGACTTTTGTGTATGGTATAAAAGAAGAGTTATTTATTTATTTATTTATTTGCATGTGGCTATCCAGTTTTCAGCTATACAAGGCTAGTACTTTGTGTAAATTAATTACCAAAAACGTGTGGGTTTGTTTCTAGGTTCTCTATTCTCTATTTTATGTGTCTGCTTTTATACCAATACCATACTGTTTTGATTAGTAATACAGCATGAAAACAGGAAATGTGATACATCCAGCTTTGTTATTGTTTCTTATTATTGATTTGGCTCTTTGGCACCTTCTGTGGATCCATACAAATTTTAGGATTTTTTTTCCCCTTTGGAAAATGCCATTGGAATTTTGATAGGGGTTGTGTTGCATCTGTAGATCACTTTGGGTAGTTTGGAGGTTTTAATAATATTAATTCTTACAATCCATGAACATGGAATATTTTTTCATGGCTTCTTCAATTCCTTTCATCAGTGTCATAGCTTTTTCTGTATTGATCTTTCATCTCCTTGGTTAAATTTATTATTAAGTATTTTATTCTTTTTGATGCTAGTATATATAGGACCATTTTACTATTTTCTCTTTCTTGATAATTTGTCTTTAGTGTATAGAAACAGAACTAATTTTTGTTTATTGGTTTTGTATCTTGCAATGTTACTGAATTGGTTTATTAGTTCTAATCGTTTGTTTGCTTGTTTGTTTGTTTGTTTGTTTTGGTGGAATCTTTAGGGAATTATATATATAATATAATGTCATATGAAAATGGAGACAATTTTTCTTCTTTCTTTCCGATTTAGAATTTTGGCCTGCCTGTCTTCCTCCCTTCCTTCTTTCTTCCCTTCCTTCCTTCCTTCCAGCTAATTCTTCTTTCTAGGACTTAAGTGGTGAGAGTGGGCATTTTTGTCTTGCTTCTGTTCTTGGAGGAAGGGCTTTCAACATTTCACCATTGAGTATGATGCTAGCTAGGGAGTTGTCATATACAGCCTTTATTATGTTGAGGTACATTCACTGTATGCCCAGTTTCTTCAGAGTTTTATCATAAAAGATGTTGAATTTTGTCAAATGTCTTCCTGCATCGTTTGAAAAAAAAACATGTGATTTTTATTCTTCCTTTTGTTAATGTGGTATATTGCATTGATTTGCAGGTGTTAAACCGTCTTTTCATCCCAGGGATAAATCCCATTTGATCATGGTGTATGATCCCTTTAATGTACTGTTGAATTTGCTTTGCTAATATTTTGTTGAGGATATCTACACCTAAGTCCATCTGAGATATTAGCCTGTAATTTTTTTTCCATTTCTGGTTTTGAAATAAGAGGAATGCTGGCCTCATTAAGTGATTTTGGAAGTGTTCCTTCCTCTTATATTTTTTGAATAGTATGAGAAGTATTGGTATTAATTTTTCTTTAAATGTTTGGTAGAATTCACCAGTGAACTCCTCTGGCCCTGGAATTATACTTATTGGGAAATTTCCAATTAATGATTCAACTTTTTACCAGTAATCATTCTGTTCAGATGTTCTATTTCTTCATAATTCAGTCTTGATTGGTTGCATGGTTCTAGGAATTTATCCATTTCTTCTGTCATACAACTTGTACATATATACTTGTTGATAGTAGTGTTTTATGAACTTTGTTTTTTTGTGGTATCAATTGTAATAGCTCCTGTTTTGTTTATAACTTTATTTGGATCCTCTTTTTTTTCTTGGTGAGGCTTTGAAAGACACATTGGACCAGATGGACTTAACAGATATATTCAGAACACTCCATCATTAAAAAAAAAAAAAAAGCAGAATACTCCTTCTTTCAAGTGCACATCAGACATTCTCTAGAATAGATCACTAATTAGGTCACAAAATAGGCCTCAACAAATGCAAAAAGATTGAAGTCATACTATGCACCTTTTCTGACCAGAAGATATTTGCAAATGAATATCTATTAGTCAGTACCCAAAACATATAAATAACTTACATAACTCAACACCAGAAAGTGAATAACTTGGGGCACCTGGGTGGCTCAGTGGGTTAAGCCTCTGCCTTCGGCTCAGGTCGTGATCTCAGGGTCCTGGGAACAAGCCCCGCATTGGGCTCTCTGCTCAGCTGCGAGCCTGCTTCCCCCTCTCTCTCTGCCTGCCTCTCTGCCTACTTATGATCTCTGTCTGTCAAATAAATAAATAAAATCTTCAAAAAAATGAATAATCCACTTAAAAAATGGACAGAAGACATGACTAGACATTTTTCCAAAAAGGACATCCAGATGACCAACAGATACATGAAAAGATGCTCAACATTACTCATCATCAGGGAAATTCAAATCAGAACCACAATGAGATGTCACCTCACATCTGTCAAAAGGTGAAAATCAACAATGCAAGAAACAACAGGTGTTGGTGAGAATGTGGAGAACAAGAAACCCTGGTGCATGGTTGGTGAGAGTGCAAACTGGTGCAGCCACTCTGGAAAGCAGTATGGAAGTTCCTCAGAAAGTTAAATATACAACTACCCACAGTCCAGTAATTACACTAGCAGGTATTTACCCAAAGAATACAAAAACTCTGATTCAAAGAGACATGTGTACCCCTATAATTACAGGAGCATTATCTACAATAGAGAAATTATGTAAACAGGCCAAATGTCCACTGATAAAGAAGAAAGAAGATGTGGTATATATATATATACAAAGGACTATTACTCAGCCATAAAAAAGAATGAGATCTTGCCATTTGCAAGGACATGGATAGAGCTAGAGAGTATAATGCTAAGTGAAATAAGTCAGTCAGAAAAAAACAAATACCATATTATTTCACTCATATGTGGAATTTAAGAAATAAAACACATAAGCAAAGGGAAAAAAGAGAGAGAGGTAAACCAAGAAACAGACTCTTTACTGTACAGAGACCAAATATAGTTACTAGAGCCTGGGATGGGTTAATTAGATGATGGGGATTAAGGAGTGCACTTCTTATGTGAGGGGAACAGGTGTTATATGGAAGTATTGAGTCACTGTATTGCACACCTGAAACTAATATTACAGTGCTGTTAACTAATTGGAATCTAAATAAAAACCTTTAAAAAGTAAACTTCTCTTTTGGAATTGCTTCTGTGGCATCCTCTAAGTTTTGGCATGTGTGTTTTATAACTGTCTCAGAATAGTCTTTAGTTTCCCTGTGATTTCTTCCTTGACCATTGGATGTTTAGGAATATGTTCTTTAATCTCAACGTATTTGTGAATTTTTCAGTTTCTTCCTGTAATTGATTTCTAGTTTCAAACCATTGTTGTCAGAAAAGATGCTTGGTATAATTTCAGTTTTTAAATTGATTTAAATGTGCTTTGTGGCCTAATATGTGATTTATCTTGGAGAATGTTCCATGTGCACTTGAGAACAATGTACACATTGATATCTATCTTGTGTTGCTGTTGGATAGAATGTTCTGTAAATGTTTGTCAAGTCCATCTGGCACAATGCATTGTTTAAGTCCACTTTTTCCTCCTTAATTTTCTGTCTGGATGATCTATTCATTATTGAAAGTGGGGTATTAAAGTTCCTTACTTCTACTGTACTGCTGTCTATTTATCCTATCAGTTCTGTTAAAATTTGTTTTATATATTTCAGTGCTCCTATGCTGAGTGTACAAATATTTACAAATGTTAGAAAATAGTATAGAGGTTCCTCAAAAAAATAAAATAGCATATGATCAAAAAAAAAGTCAAGCAGAGAGAGTCAATATGGTTTCACTTATTTGCAGAGCATAATAAATAACACGGAGGACATGGGGAGATGGAGAGGAGAAGGGAGTTGAGGGAAATTGGAGGGGGAGATGAACCATGAGAGACTATGGACTCTGAAAAACAACCTGAGGGTTTTGAAGGGGCGGGGGGTGGGAGGTTGGGGGAGTCAGGTGGTGGGTATTATGGAGGGCACGCATTGCATGGAGCACTGGGTATGGTGCAAAAACAATGAATTCTGTTATGCTGAAAAGAAATAAAAAAGAAAGAAAGAAGGAATGAAAGAAAAGAAAGAAAGAAAGAAAGAAAGAAAGAAAGAAAGAAAGAAAGAAAGAAAACTCAATTTAAGGAAAAAAAATCATATGATCCAATAATTCCACTATTGGGTATTTACCCAAAGAAAATGAAAAGATTTATGAAAAGATATGAAAGATAGGTGTATCCCTATGCTTATTGCAACATTATTTACAATAGCCAAGATATGGAACCAACCAAAATGTCCATCAATAAACAAATAATATGTCCATCAGTAGATCACAAAGTAAATGTGGTATGTGCACACACAAACACACGCACACACAAATATTATATAGCCATAAAAATGATGAGATTGTGCCATTTGAGATAATACAGATATACATAGAGAGTATTATGTTTAGTGAGATAAGTCTGAGATGACAATTACTATTGATTTCATATGTGGACTCTAAAAAAATAAATAAATAAACTAACAAAAGGCAGAATCAGACCTATAAATACAGAGAACAAATTGATGGTTGCCAGAGAGAAGAATGGGAGGGAGGTTTGGGCAAAATGGGTGAAGAGGAGTAGGGGATGCAGACTTCCAATTATGGAATGAATAAGTCACAGGAATAAAAGGCACAGCATAAAAAATATAGTTGGTGATATTGTAATAATAATATAGGGGGACAGATGGTAGCTACACTTGTGGTGAACATCACATAATATATCGAATTATCAGATTACTATGTTGTACACATGAAACTAATGTAACATTGTGTGTAAATTATACTAAAAAATTACAAATGTTATACCCTCTTGATTAATTGATCCTTTTATCATTCTATAACAACCTTCTTTTTTTTTTTTAATTTCTTTTCAGCGTAACAGAGTTCATAGTTTTACACCACACCCAGTGCTCCATGCAATGCGTGTCCTCCACAATACCCACCACCAGGCTCCCCCAACCTCCCACCCCCCGCCCCTTCAAAACCCTCAGGTTGTTTTTCAGAGTCCATAGTCTCTCATGGTTCATCTCCCCCCCAATTTCCCTCAACT
>PISX010005031.1:0-27573 GCA_004024625.1 Mellivora capensis | reverse complement strand
ATAACAACCTTCTTTGTCTCGTGTCAGTCTTTGGCTTAAAGTTTACTTTGTCTCCTATAATTATAGCTACTCCTGCTTTCTTTTGGTTTCCATTTGAATAGAATATCTTTTTCCATCCCTTCATTTTCAACCTTTCTGTGCTCTTAGAGCAGAAGTGAACCTCTTGTTAACAATATATATTCGAGTCTTATTTTTTTTTAATCCATTCACCCACTCTACATGTTTTGATTGGGGAATTTAGTTGTTTTTCTCTTGTTGCCTTTAATGTTCTTTTTCTTTAATTTTTTGATAACTTAATTATAACATGTCTCAGGGTGGGCCTTTTTGGATTTATCTTGTTTGGAACCTTATGGGCTTCCTGTATCTAGATTTCTGTTTCTTTCTTCAGGGCAGAAAAATTTTCAGCCATTGCTTCTTTGAAAAGCTTCCTGACCCTCTATATGTTTTCCTTCTAGGATCCCTATGATCTGTACATTGGTCTATTTGTGGTGTCTCATAAGTCCTCTAAGCCATCTTCACTTTTTTGCTTTTTACTCCACTGATTGAGTAAATTCCACTGCCTTGTCTTCAAATTCATGTATCCTTTCTTCCACTTGATCTGGAATGCTGTTGAACTCACTACTGAGTTTTTTAGATCAATTTCTGTATCTTTATCTCTATGATTTGTTTGGTAGTTTTTACTACTCCATCTCTATGGTTTGTTTGGTGCTTTTTAATATTTTCTGTCATTATTCTCATTCATACTTTGTTCTCCTGAGTTTGTTGAGTATCTTCATGATCATTGTTTTGAACTTAGGATGTTTCAAATCAGGTTATATCGCTATATCCTTTTTATTAAGGTTTGTTTCTAGTTTTATCTTGTTCTTTTGCTTGGAACACATTCCTCTATTTCTTCATTCTCCTTGCTTCTCTGCTTGGTTTCTATGCATTACATATAACAGCCACCTCTCCCAGTCTAGACAGACTGGTTTCATGTAGGAAATGAACCTTATCAAGCAGTCTGGCTTGAGGTCTTGGTTGTCTCACAAACCTCTATGATTGTCCAAGCTTCTTTCTTTGTCCTTGGTTCCTCCCATTGGTGAGGTTATGCCAAAGGGGAAGATCACAATCAGCAACTAGATGCAGATTGATTAGAAATCACACCCTTAGCTCACCATTAGGATAGGGGACTTCCCTAAACCAAAGGATTCAGATAATAGGATGGTTCCAGAAATAATTTATGAGTCTACCACATGACAATCTTAACTAGGCAGCTTCAGGGACATACAGATGCTTAGGGAAAGGGCAACCATGTCTCTCTAATAAACTTTATATTCTGTAGTCCTACAATGTCTCTGTTTTCCAGGATTTAGTAAGGCCATGAGACAAACATATTTTCACAACATGCTTATTTCTGTTATCTATAAATAAAGATCCCTTTAACTGAAAGCAGCCTCATGGGTTTAACCTCCCAGTTAGCCAAGCAGGGAATGCCACAGGGGAGGAAAGAGTGAGGTTGCATGAGATTGCCCAGCACTCAGCCCACAGGTTCCAGAGGAAAAATGCTTCAACTGCAGGATTCAGGGGGAACTTTGGTCATAGGTTCTTTCAGCCCAGGGCCCAAGGCAATTGACACATGTGGATTAAAACAGCTTTGAAGTATCTTCCTTTTGCAACTAAAATAGTAAAAGGGGAGGAAACTATACACATGCAGACCAATGGATGGACCTTGGAGGCATTATTCTAAATGAAAAAGTTAGACAGAAAAAAACAAACACCATATGATATTGTGTATATGCAGAATGCAAACAAACAAAACTTACTGAAAAGGGAATCAAGTTTGTGGTTACCAAAGGTGGGGGTTGGGGGAAGGATGAACTGGATAAAGGCAGTCAAAAGGTACAAACTCCCAGTGATAAGATAAATAAGTAGTAATGACAGATGATAGCCAGAATTCTGGCGAGCACAGCGTAAAGTATAAACTTGTTGAATCACTACCTTGTATGCCTGAAACTAATGTTACATTGTATATCAACTATACTCAAATTTTAAAAAATGGATAAGTAGTGGGGATGTAATGTATAACATGATTACTATAGTTAACACTGCTGTATGGTGTATCTAAAAGTTATTAAGAAAATAGATCCTTAGAGTTCTCACCACAAGGAAAAACTTTTTTCCTTTTTTTTTTTCTCTTCTTGTGTAGCTGTATGAGATGATGGATGTAAACTAAACTTATTGTAATCATTTCACAGTATTTATGTCAAGTCATTTAGCCTATCCTGTCCTGTATGTCAACTATATCTCAATAAAACTAGAAAAATTATTTTTAAGGAACTCATGCCCTCAGACAGCAACTGGGAAAGTATGCAATTAGGCCCTCTCAAGGGAGAAACTGGGAGATAAGTGTTTTCCTGCTCCTTCTGCATTTGGTTTGGGTGTCAAGTTTTAGGGAGGGGGGAATCCTGTGCCCATTAAAAACTTTTTCTTTGTTTGTTACAGTCTTGTGAGACTCATGAATGCAAGCCACATGATTAAGACCCAGAAGATCTAGGAAGTCAACCCTGGGTAGCAACAGCAAAAGCTAGGTTGCCAGATGCATCTATAAGCTTCTTCTAGAAATATATTGAGAATTTGCAGCAGGTTACAGGAAAAAGTCAGTGGAGGTGTCCACAGCCTTCCCTGAGCTCCAGGGAGGACCTCAGTTAGCCCCTACCTGCATGCTGAAGTAGAAGCTTAACTCTCAGGCAGCAGCTATGAAAACATGCAAGTAGACCTCTTTCAGGGAAAGACTGGGAGATGGGTGTTTCTTTTTGTTCCCTCTGCTCTTAGTCCTGGCAATATACTCAGTAAATAACTCCTTTGTTGGCTACAGTGCTGTGGGACTCATGAACATAAGGTTCATAGGCTGTTAGAGCCATGTAATCCAGAGATCTTGATGGCAGCAACCAAAGCTGGGGGGCTAATATGTGTATAACAAGCTCCTTTCAGGAAGATACCAATTATTTGGAATGACTTAGAGGGAAAGATTAAGGAAGTATCCTTTGGCTTTGCTGATCTCTGGGGAAGGTAGCAGGCATCCTGTAGATGTGTGCTAAATTAGAAGCCTGATCCTAAGACAGTATGTATGTCTTAATGTATGCAAATAGACCCTTTTAGGGGAAGACTGGAAGGTGAGCATTGTGTCTGTTTCTCTCGTACTAAGTCCTGGGGGAAGAGCCATGGTGAATTCTTGAGAGCCTGTTAAGAACTGTTTGTTTCCTGTACAGTCTTGTGGATCTTGTGGATATGAGCCCCACTGGCTTTCAGAGTTAGGTGTTTTGGGGGCCCATCTCTTAGGTGGAAGTTTTAAAAGTTAGGGTGCTAGATGTTGGGCCCAAATCTTTTGCCCCTCAGGGAGAAGCTAAGAGTGAGCAGTTCTATCCCAATTGTACAGGCCTGTGCCAGGGGTGGGGTTTATAGGAAGAGTATGTCTCAACATTTCCTAATTTTTTCAATGTGGGTATTTTCTCATTTTCCCACTTTGTAGGAGTCAACTAGTTTCTGGATTTCTTTCTGGGGAAATTGCTTGGTGAATAGCCGCCCATTCAGGATATCCACTGGAGTAGGGATTTCAAATGTCTTCTCTGTCACCACCTCGGTGAACCCAAAATGAGTTCTTTTATTACACAAGGAATTATTGAAGTTTTGAAATTTAAATATGGGGAAAGAGCAGGCATGAGAGTTGAGTAACCCAAGGGAGAACAGTGACATGCTCTGTTGAGTTGACTCAACCAGCATCCATGCCAGTATCCTTCCAGTATACTTTCATGTATTTCAGAAACAAGGAATCTAGGATTTTTTAAAAGATTTTATTTATTTACTTGACAGAAAGAGATCACAAGGAGGCAGAGAAACATGCAGAGAGAGAAGGGGGTGGAGGGAAGCAGACTCCTGATGCGGGGCTTGATCCCAGGACCCTGGGATCATGACCTGAGCCGAAGGCAGAGGCTTCAACCCACTGAGCCACCCAGGCACCCCGGAATCTAGGATTTTTACTGCAGTTTCTCAATTCCTTTGCTTCTAGAGCTCTGTAATGATTTAGGTTCCACTTTAGGAATATAAATGCAAGAGTGGAAGGTATCTTTCTAATATTCCTGCTGACAAGGACCATAATGGAGGCATCCGTTCCTCTGTGAAACCAGTGTCTGTTTATTGGTTTCATGGGATACTAAAAAGCACTGCCCAGAGTAACTATTTTGCTGGTGTGGATTGCACAAGGCTCAGCATGGTTTTGGAGCCAGCTGCTTTCTATGACAACTACCTGTCAGGATACCTTTCCTGATCATGGCGGATGGTAGGCTTTCGAGTTAGCAGCTGTGGACACCATTTCCCAATGTGGGTGATGTCGGCTGACTTAGAGGACAGGCAATAGCATCTCTAGTTCGGCAGGATGGCTGTAGGCAGTGCTCTTAAAAGACCAATCTGAAAGTTGTTTCTTCAGTCTTCCCAACAAGCATCCTGTAACAAATCCCTTCTGCTTAAACTAACTAGATGATCCCTATTGCCTGTAAGCAAACGTGGATAATGGACTCTCCTTGCTATTCCTCTCCTTATGTATACTTTTCTTTTTCCCCAAACCAAGTTACCACACATGGAATTAGAATATATAATTCATTCTTTTTGGCCAAACCACAAGCTTTCCCTTTTTTAAAATGCAACTTGAGATTTACCCTCCATGAAGCCATTTTAGATGGGTTCAAAAACACATCCCATTTCCTCTGAAACTGTAACTTAGACACTTAGTAATGGCTCTTTGGGGACACTAAGAGCATTAATCAGATTCAGAAACAGAGTCAGAGTACTTCCCCTGGGAAGCATTTTTCACATAAAGTAAAAAGTACTTTGACCTAGCAAGGCAGATGAGGACTTAAAAGAAAAGCTATAGTTTAAGGCTAGGATGGTGAAAGATGTGAAAACTTAACTCCTCTAGTTATTCAAGATATATTTTTTCCACTTTCCTTATCTCTCCCCTTCCCATAACCCCTGGCAGTTGGCACCAAAACTACATGGCGGCTAATGATGCCAATGACAACATTCTTTCCAGAAACAGTTCAAATCTGTTAGCAAAATATCTTCACTTTTCAGGAGGCCCAGAAGCTTGATCCATTCTCCCACATGCTTGAATCTGGTGGATAGAGGACACACACCCCCTCCTGGAGACGACTCCTGCTTCCCCACATCTGTGTTCCACTTCTCAGCTGTAGACTCTTCATTTGGCCCAGAGAAGTGGCAGAGAAAGACACAGAAATAAACTCACTGTAAGTTTTAAAGACAAACACCAAAGGAAAATTAAATGAGGTCATTTCCACTAATATAATGTGTGATGGCTCAAATATGTAAGAAACCATTAGAAAATGCATAAATCATATTTCTCATTTACTGTGATTCCTGAAGTCACTATTTTTTTAACCTGTAAGTGCCTCATGAATCTATAATTACCCATATTATCAGACTTTGGCAATAGCACCAAACAATTTAGAAAATCAAAAGAGATGGCAATTGGCAATTAACAGTGTAATCTACATTTTTATATAGTTTTTGAAACTAAAGAAAAATGCAAGGAAAACTGATTTGTCAACTCTATGTGTTTATGTGTTATTTCCGAAACTCAATATTCTTTGAATAATGAAGTCAACACTTTTTCTAGCAACTGATGAGGCTAAAGTGTGAAGTGTCACTGAGTCAACATTTAGCATTTAAAACTAAAACTTAAGTCTAAGAGACTCTTTCATTGAAAAGTTAGCTTCGTTGCTAAAGTTATTGACCCATTCCTATTTTAATTATTCTTTCCTTTAATAAATGGATTATGTAACATGCCTTTTTGTTACACATGTATAAAATGCTTGTCTCACCAGAAGTCAACCAGTTATTAAAACAATTTAAACATGTGGTCATAAGTTTCATTTGGGGACATTCTAAATATTTTTATTATTTGCCACCTGTCATGTTATAAACATTGAAGAATAAAGAGGCTCTAGAGAACCTTGTGAATTCCTAAATCCCCAACTACTTTGAAAAGCTGATGGGCCTTAAAAACTTGGAACATCACAGGAACTGACCTCTGAGGTATCTGTAACTTCATCTTTAAAAAGTTTTCAGTTCCTGAAAACTCTTAAAAAGATATGCATAATTCTATATAAATGTAAATGGGATCACGCAGTAGTGTTCTTGATTATGTTTACTTAAAGGCAAAGACCCAGATACATTTTTTTAATTCTCTTAAAAAGCTGAAGTCCTCTTTATTAAAAGTAAAATTTGGAAACAAACACAAGCATATATTACTAAAAGTGCCTTAACTGCTTCCAAAAATGTGTGAGCATATACATGTTTGAAATCCTTCCTTTTCATTATTGTCAGAGACAAACTTTTAATTTCCTGCTCTGAAACATGTGGAATATCATTTTAAGCAGAAGTCTGCTTTGATGGGTGTTCAAGTTTGGTGTGGCTGTTCGGTACTAGAGAACATTCAGGACATGGGTTTCTCTCATCGCACGGGAGACCAGACACAGCAGCTCCATGCATAGTAATCACTTGCTTCTCAAGCAGATGATAAACCAGAGGACAGTGGCCCATGTCTTGCAGAGTCTCTGTAACTGTTTCTGGTGTCTGTATTATATTTACTATGCACATAGGAATCTGAGGAATAAATTATAAGAGCTAGTATTTGCAGGGCATATTCTATGAGCCAGGCATGCATTATCACATGGAAATCTTACACCTTCATTCTTCGCCTGAGCATACTGAGACTTAAAGATCATAATTAATGTGCCCAAAGTAAAAGAGCCCAGGATTTAACTTGGGTCTGTCTGGTGCCAGCACCTTGTACTTAACCATCATATTGTTACTTTTTCATAACTGTTTCTGCTTAATTAATCAGTCACATTATGCTTCCATTAGACTTATATGCAATCAGCATTTGGAAAATGTGGATATATAAGATATATAAATAAGAAGGGTGGCTACAAAGACAAATAATGCCAACGTGTTAAAATAAAAAAGTTTTTAACATTTAGTTCATATCCAAGACTTCTATACTGTTTTACCTCTAAAAAGCTCTAAAATTAACTTATGAATTAGGACTATCTATCAACTTAACTCATAATCAAACATTTCAACATTTATTTCAGGTTAGGTTAAGCCTAAATGTGTCATGAAATATTTAAGCTTCCCCTGCAAATGACAAAAATTGAGGTACTTAATTTTACACTCGAAAGATTTAAGCATATGCCATATAATAAAAAAATCTCCTAGACTAAGACAATATTGCCAGGAAAATTAGGCTTTCCTTTTTCCACCATAAGTATTTACTTAAAAAAACAACAACACTAAATTCTGAAGGAAAAAAATAGTTTTTAAAAAGTGGAAGAATGGATGAGTTCACATTTTTTATGTAACTGACATTACACAAAGAGGTTTCAAGCATCAATGAGAAAATTAGATGAGATCATCTCTGTTGACTCCCCATTTTTTCTTACTTTTTACTGAAAAGTATTCTAAATAGACATGTAAAAGTAGAATATTGTAATGACCCTTTCTGTAGCCTTTGGTCAATTCAATAATTTTCAATACACATCTTATTTATATATACCTACCCCTAATGCCCATTTCCTCCAATTACCTTGAAGTAATACAAGATATATCATTTCATTTTTAAAGTATTTCCATGGGCATTTCAAAATAAAATTACTGTTTTCAGGGGAAAAATCACACTATAATCATCACACATTTAAAAAGTATAACAGCAGTTCTTTAAAAATTCTTTAAACACAAACTCTGCAGCCCAAAATACCTTAGTGGAAGACCCACCACCACCTACATGTTATGTGGCCTTGAGCAAGCTTTTTAAATTTTGGCTATTTCATTTGTGAAATAAGGACAATACTGACTTCCTTAAAAGGCTGTTGTAAAGATTAGAGAGAGCAACCCATATAAAGCATCAAACACATAGTAAGTTTTTGATTGTAGGTGTTATTACCCTAACAGTCTAGAGGTCTTAGGGATGTCTGCTCTCTGTCAGGAATGTTCTTTCCCACAGTGTCTCCTACCTCAATATTGCTTTTCAACACTCTAATCAGCCATTACCTTTCCAGGAGGTGCTCCCAAACCCCCAGTCTCAGCTATCATCTCCTCCATTTTATCCCCATTGTCTCTTAGGTTATGAGCTTTTATCAAACCACTATTAATTTCTTGTTTTGTTTCTTCACTAAAAAGTGAGCTACTATAGATAATGCCTCTGTGTGTTTTTTAATTTAAATGTTGGTTTAATTATTTGTTTGTTTAATTTGTTTATTTAATATTATATTTAATTATTTAATTAAATGTGTCATATCATAAAATACAGAAAAAATAAACCATGTAATTGACACTTATTTACCCTCTACTAAAATTAGGCAATGGTTAATGTTGGGCTTCTTCTATCTCTATTTAAAAAATAATAATGATATTAATGATCCAGATAAAGCCTCACTCTTATAATTTTATTCTTCCCTTCCCTAAGGAAATGCCCATATGAAGGATATTTTTATACATTTATTTCATATGTACAAGAATTGCTTCTCGGCCTTTTGGCTAAGATCAAGTGCATATGTACAAGATATTCTATTGCATACATTGGGGCTATAAGGATTATACAAGTAGTATCAAGCTGTATGTATTATTTTGTTGCTTGCTTTTCACTTACTGATTGCTATACTTTTGAGGTTTATCCATAGTATAATATGTGCCATCTTTCATTAATTTTAATTACTGTTTGGTACACCATTTTATGAATGAATTAAAATTTACTTAACCATTTTCTTACTGAGAAGTGGTTGGAGTGGTTCCACCCTTTTGTTATTACAATCAGTGCTCCAATGGACAACCAGAAACCTTTGTCCTTGTGCTCACATGTGAGTGTTTCTTGGGTGGGGGGAGCACAAGTATGATGTCCCAAATCCTAACATAGTGCCTGAAATAGTAAGTGCTCAATCAGTGTCTGTTGAAGAAAGGAATGAAAATATAACATTTTCTCATTCGTTCAAAAATGAGATCCTGATGGGCATAAAACTATGCTATCACTAGGGCCCAATTATGAAAGATATGAAATTATCCAGGAGGCTTTATAAATGTGAATGGGCTGCTATTATTTGGCTTAAACCACAGAAATTCCGGTTCAAGTGAATTACATGGGAAATGAAAACATAATGCCAGAGAAAATCAATCATTCCCCAGGTTGACATTAGCTATGTATTCAGTTCAGTTTTAAGGACAGAGCTTCAGTGTTTACCATGGACAAAACTGAAAGGCCAAGGCAACCACAGGGTTCTGATTCATGGCACTACGAGTTGCAAAATGATCTAACACCCCCATCACAATGAGGCCTTATGCACTTTCATGGGAATGATCAAATACTGGGCCAGAGTAGAAATAAATACGCTCTGCCCCTAAGAGACTACTTGGGACACATTCTGTCACATGCTAGAAGCCAACATCAAGATCACTGAACTGTCTAAAGAGCTTAATAACTTGTGCTCTTTGAGGGGGAGGAAAACCACTATTCAGCTTCTGATACTACCTTGGAGACTATATTAGAAAACCTTACATAACTCTGTTATTTTCCAAATTTCCCAGCTATAAACTCCCACATGCAAAGGCGAAGTCAAGGATCCATCTATCCAAACCGTGCAACTACCTGTTTCTTCACTAATCAAATCACTGGCAATAGAGATATGGTTACCTCTAGACCAATTAGATCTACTCCATGGAGTTGAGGATGGAATTAGCTTCCCCGAAACATGGCTTACGCACAGGAAGGTAGATGCTTGAATGAATTTAAGGTCCTGTTAAGAGGAAAGAAGCAGGAAATAAATCCTGAGTAGACAACCAACAGTGTCAACAACAGTCCACCCCTTTAACTTACCAATATCCACCCACATTCCTCTTGCCATGCAAGACACTGATGCCTACACGAAATATATTCACTCCAACTCCAAATCTATGATCTCTAACTGACACACAGTTTTTGTCTTCAAGTAGCTCCTTATGTTCAAGCAATGGGCAGGGAAAAATGAAAAAAAAAAAAAAAGACAAGAGAGTTGCAATTAAACACAAAAGCCATTGAAATTGGAAGCCATATAAACTGGAAACCCACTAGTCACTGGCTAGTGCTAAGATGATGTAGAAGTTGGGAAACTTGGCCAGAAAGCTAGAGTAAAATTCACCACCACAACCACCCTCCACCTGCCTGTCTTACAGTGGGGTGGGGTGGGGGGTGGGGGAGACACATTATCTTCCAAGAAGCAACAATAAAAACTAATAGCTGACTTTTCAACAGAAACTTAGGAAACCAGAAAAATTACATCTTTAAAATGCTGAAAACCAATCTAGAATTCTATGCTCAGTAAAACAGTTCTTTGAAAATTAATGAAATAAAAAACACCACAAAAAAAGAAAAGAAGCTGAGGGAATTCATCACCAGCATACTGACACTAGTAAGAAATACTAAAGGAAGTTCTCTGGGTTGAAGAAAAATCGTCATATATGGAAATATGAAACTGCAGAGTGAGCACTAGGGGATGAGAGCTACCTGCTGGAGGTCAGCTTTGAAGGAAATAACTCTGGGGTACAAGCTATAAGCATGAACAGGTACTTCACTGCTGATGAACTGAACTAGCCTCTCAGGAAAATGGTGATTGTTTCCTCCCACCCCTCAGCCCCTCTGCATTCCAGAACCTTGAGCAAAAGCAGAATCAAACCTTCCTTTCCATCACAGGCCTCAGGAACCCTGCCAACATTGTCCCAGGAACTTTCTCCAATATACCAGATTATTTTCTTGGGGGGAAAAGTTGTTTTAAGATTCCTATGTGTGTGCTCATTTTTTAAGTTTATTTCTTAGAATTTAATATAGTAGCTTCATTGAGATATAATTAAGGTGTATGCCACATAATTCATTCATTTAAAGTGTACAATTCCAAAGTCTCAGTTTATCAGCAGAATTCTAAAAACATCACTGAAATAAACATTAGAGCATTTCATCACTCCAAAAAGAAACTCGATAGCCAGTTAGAAGTCCCTGCTTATTTTCCTGTTGTACTTCCTCTCCCCAGCCTAAGTACCACTAATCTGCTTTCTGTCTCTATACATTTGCCTCTAATGGACATTTCCTATAAATGGAATCACATGATAAGTGTTGTTTCATGACTGGCTTCTTACATTTAATGCCATGTTTTCAAGGTACTTCTATATTATATCATGTATTAATAGTACCTTTTTTTAAATTGTAGTAAAATACATTTTACCTAAAATTTACCATTCTAATCATTTTGAAGTGTACAGTTTCATTAAAAATGGGACATTTAAATAATATAGCAACTCAGCATACTAATTACCCCCTCCCTTTGGGGTATATTTTTTTGTCATTTGCTTGTGCATTCATTTATTGATTTGGGTGCTTTAAAACAGGAAAGTTCATCAACCCTGTGCAGTCTGTAATATTGCTCCTCAGAAAGCCCAGCCTTGGGCATTTACATAGTTACCCCAGGATGTCAGTGGTTTCAGCAGGTGTTTCTTTTACTGTTTCTCTCTCTGATCTAGCCATTAGGCTACCTGTCTCTCTTAATACCACATCCAGCTGTTAGGTTCTACTAATAGCCTGCTGATTGCTCTATTGTTTTAGATAATGCCTTGGTGCAGAAATTGCTCCATAGTTTCAATGAAATACAGAGAGAAGTTTCTGAGTCTAGTCTTTAAGATTTGTTTTACCTCCAGATGGCTCTTCTGAGCTATTTCTTTCCCCAGTTCTCTTTGCCAAACTAGCTGTCCCACAATTTAAATTACTCTTATGGAGCTACCAGACTCTGTTCATCACTTACCACCAGAATTTCTATGTTTTTGAGAACTCTCTTAGAATTGAACTTCCCATGCTCTGTTATAAATAAAGCCAGTTCATTTGGGGAGAACATTAGAACTCTCTGTTAAGGCCCACCTCTCCTATCAGCCAAAATCTCTCAAATTGCTCCAGAGCTGGGGCAAGGGTAATGACTTGCTTCTTTCTGAGAAGCATGCAGGGCAGGGACAGTAGCCTCTGGTCTTCTCACCTTGCCTCTCCCAGCCTGAAACCTCCACCTAAGAATAAGCTGAGGTAAGGACGATTGGAGCCCCAGTACTCTTGGCCTGCCATGAGAATAGTTTCCATTCTATGACTAGAGTCTTTTCCCTCAACACTCAACTTCAATCGTCAACCTCAGTCACACTCATCTGGAATTCAGCCTATTTAACACAGAACCAGGGGAGATGAGAAATGCTGGCAGTCCTTCCCAAACCAGGAACACAAAATAGCACTTAACTGCAAGCTGGTAGGACAGAAAAGCTTATGTTCTTGGGCACACACACATGAAGTGTAGCTTCCATCATGCTGAGCGAGCTGATAGAGTGTGCAGAAGAATATTGACGGAATTGTGTGTAAAAGGGTAGAGGAAAATATAAAATTACTTTCTTTTAATACCAATCTGTATTGGAATATCTTATTTTTCTTTAAAAATAAATAATAAAAATAAGCAATTTCAAAGCTGGATCACCAAAGACTAAGCAGATTTTGCCCTGTTCACTAAAGACTTCCTCTAGGAGCGCTATGCCATCTGTGGCCTTAACTATGTCAAGGCCACCATGCTATGAGGAAGCCCAAACTGCAGGGAGAGATGCAGGTGAACTCAGCCATCAAGTCATCTCAGTCCAGACACCAGCTCCAAACATTCGTGTCATCCCCAGCTGTTCAAATCTTCCCAACTAAGGCACCTGATATTGTGCAACAAATGCAAACCGTCCTTGCTGTGCTCTGCCCAAAATCCGACATACGGAATCTGACAGCATAATAAAATGACTGTCTTACACTACTAAATTTTGGGGTAGTTTGTCACACAGTAAGAAATAACTGGAACAAAAGAAAATTTCACAGTCGGGACATGTTCCAATAATAGTTCTGTGCTTTGGATTTCTTTTTCTTATACATCTCAATCAGCAGGAAGAAATTAACAAGAGCATTTTAAGACATAGGTAAGACTGGGACCACTTCTTTCCAATGGCCTCAGGCTAGGCCCCTGAATCCCCAGACAGTCACCAGCTCCTAGAGTTGTGGACCCCAAAAAGCAGGGATACAATGAAGTAGAGGGCTGAAGAGTTCCACAAGATAGAGTTTATCTGGTTGAGTGCTCCACAGTCCAGGAATTTGGAGCCCGGCTCTGCAGTTTCACAAAGCGGACTTGTCAATACTCACCAAGCCCATAGGAGACAGATAATGCAACATATCACTGTATGCATTCTTTCATTCTAGGTAGGACAATGTTGAAGACGAAAAGCAATTAGAAGTTTGTTTGGTTGAAGGATCAGAGCAAAGGGTATTGTTAAATAATACAAATATTCAGATCCCCTTCACCGAGAAGTAAAGGAGAACAGAGTAGGGACAGGAATTTCTATGTGCTGCTCCCTTTCTGATGGACACATAATCTTTAAATGTGTTAACATCCTTCATTAGGTAACAAGGGCTTCCCATCACTGACTGCCTCATTGGAAATGCAGGCACAGTTTTACCAGATCTTCTACCTTTTGGAAAAGAAATCCAAGTTTTAGTTTTTTAATTCGTGACTTTTTAAAATAATGACTCAGAATATTTTGAAACACCATATGGGTCCAACAACACATCTGCAGAATGAATCTGACCTGTGGGCTGCCAGGTTACAACCTCTGGTGAAAAGTCAAGTCTCCTTACGGCACATGGGCTTAGCCAGGCCTGTTCACAGAGAGCCTCTGGTAGACATCAGAGGGGAACTCCTTGGCCCACATAAAGGGAGACAGGCCCGGCATTGCACACAGACATCTCAGTGTCCCTCCTACAAGGCTTGGAAGACCTGCCCACTAAGGATCTAAATTGTTGCCTCCCATGGTCATATCTGCTGTTTCTGGAGCTGATGAGACTGGGAATATAAAAGGCAGTGGGCACACAGATCATTGTTTCTCCAAACTGGCACACACCCCACACTGAGCAGTCTGCCAAGGCCAGGGAACTCCATGCTGAGAGACACACAGGGGCCGGGGAGAGTCACAGCCCCTGCCTGCATCCCAGTCTTGTTTCTATTCTTCCCATTGTTTATTTCCTCCTTCGAGAAGAAGCCAGAGTAAAGCAAACTTGGACTCACTAAGTCCTAATCTCAATTCTGGCTCATCCTCAAACCTGAACCAAATTTCACAGCCTGGAACAGGAGAAAGTGATTTGGCATAACCTCATTCTGACTGTTTACCTCCCATCAAGGGCCCACCCCCACCTGGACCCACTGTGGGCCTGGCACACACAGAGTGCCCTCTACTTTACCTGTAATCATCTGATGACCACAGCCTTGGTGTTCTGGAGCAGTCTCAATTATGAATGATGTTTCCTTCATCCGATCGTGATAGATTTCTCTCTCCCACAAGTTTTATCACTAGCTGCAGAAAGGCAGTTCCTGATGCAGAAAATGCAGGGTCTTTGATTCTCACAAACCTGGGCCACATCCCAGCCTTTACCAGCTCTGTGTCCTGCACTTCTCCTCTTGAGCCTCAGGTTTCTCATCTGTGGAAAAGATTGAGTGATCTCTTCCTGGGGTCTTTTAACTGTCCGGACAATGCCAGGAGGGATGACTTAACATTTGAGCTCACTAGGTCTCTTTTCCCCATACCTTGAAGTGTTAATCATGGTCTCTGGTTAGAAACTCCAATAATGTGAGTTCCCTTCCTCCTAATCCCCTTCACCAGATTTTTGTCTCAACATGAGCCCCCACTACTCACTCAGGGCAAAGCTTGTGTTAAGGCCCTGAGCTTGCCCTGTGGTGTCAGGTTGACAACCACCCACCCACACCGAGGAGCCTGGAGTCCTCTCTGGGGCTGCACGCCCACTCTCTAAACCCCCTTCCCTTGTCTGCCCCCTCTCTGTAGGTATGGGAACCTGGGTCCTTAATAGACCCCGAGGGTTTGGGGGAAGGAGCAGAACTGGGACTATAAAACTCACAACCTCTGAGTTCCCAGGCTCTTTGTCAACCCACCACGCCATGTCACCTCACAGCTAATGCAGACTGTGGCCCAGCGTTCCCCAGGGAAATGTTTAAAAGTGCAAGTCTGGTTTTTAGAAAACACAAGAATCTGACAGTTCCCTCACAGTTTAAAGCTGTGAGCAGCAAAGAGAAAGGAAAAACGGGGAAAGAGCCCCTGGAGTGATATCCTCACAGGAGATATCATTTCTACCTGGGAAACTAGAAGATTCGGGCAATAATTTTGCTCTATCAGGAAGGGAGCCAAAAATCCCCACAGCATCCCGAAGTTGGGACCTCAGCCCAGTCATAACACTGACTCCCCCGCAGGCCCTCAGAGGCCACAGTCTCGGGGTTTCGGCCTTCGTGTTCTCGCTTTCAAAAAGAAAGGGATTCCAGGAGCGCCAAAATTTCTCATTCCAAAAATGGCAAACCCGGATACTCTATTTTGAAACCTTTCTTCACACCCAGACCTCAGCCTGTGAGGGAGAGGACAGCACTGTCCGAGTCCAGCCCATGCCTGGGAATAAAATGGTAGCCTTGTTTTGGTGGGAAAGCAGGGCTGTGGCTCCCCACAATTGGAAAATGCAGTTCTGATGATTAACGTGTGCATTTCAATAGGCTTTGTGAAAGACATTTCTGGGCGAGGTCTGAGAGGAGGCTGCCTGTGAACCATCTGCCAGCTTCGTTTTCTCTGAACTTCTGGCCTCAGTGGGAAAGGAAATTAAAACTTCAGTTATGATCCATAATTCTGAAGGGTCAGAACCTGGGTTTAGGAACCCTAGCTGTGAAAAAGATCTGAAATGCTATATTCAAAGTCAGTGTACCAGCCTACAATTCCTTCTACAGCAAAAGCACCAAAGGCACAATCTGGGGGCGGCAAAATTATTCCGTATCATAGCAGCATCACACCAGTTAGGAAAATCCTGTTAAACATCCCTAAAGTCTTGCGCTTGTATCAATTACCTAATGATTTCCACACTTTCGCACCTGGGCATTTAAGTCCTGACCTGATGAGCTTTTATCTCTCAAAGTCTCCCATGTTATTGCCTTAAAAGGAGGTCTGGTGCTTTGCTGTGTATTTCTTTGAGGTCAGTTTACGAAACATGTGCAGAACAACCAGTCCTGACAATAAGTGAAAGAGGGGTAGTTGGATAAACAGACAGCCAGGCTCAGAATCAACCATTGCTCAATGAGTAACTTAACTACAGGTAACTTAACTACCATTAATTTAAGAAAAAAGAAAAACCTCTTCAGGAATAAACAACTACGTGTCTCATTGGCACCATGGAGGGATCCTAGAGAGAATGAGCAAAAAACCAAATGGTCCGGTTTGACTCTCAGAGCCTTTTTTTTTTCCTTTTTTTAATTTGAGTTACCACCTATATGAGGTAGCCAATTCATAGTGACAGCAGAGTGGTGGTTTCTAGGGCCTGGAAGGAAAGGGGAAATGGGGAGTTGTTTAGTGATACAAAGTTGCAGCTTTCCAAAGTGAAGAGCTCTGGAGATCCGTTGTACAGTGTTGTACACTATGAATACACGTAATGCTACTGAACTGTACACATAAAAATAGTTACAATGGTAGACCTTATGTTATGTATATTTTGCCCCAATTTAAAAAAACAAGAAAAATTTTTTTAAAAGGAGTTGAATTAGTTGCCAACATTCATAAGTCATGACATCACACTTACGAATCTCAACTTCTACTTACTTAAGATGAAGCTATATTGGGCCCGCCATCCAACAGGGGAGCAGCCTTTTAGGCTGAGAGCAGCTGCCCCCTAGATAAGCTGTAAGGTGTCCACAGTAGCCATGCCAGCCCTCCAGAAGCTCTGGGGTTTGGGAATCCTGTGCTGGAGACCCTGGAATATATGCTACATAATTTTCCAGAGCAATTAAGATGCAAAAGTGTTGGGCACCTGCGTGGCTCAGTCAGTAGAGCCTCTGCCTTGGACTCAGGTCATGATCCCAGGATCCCGGGAACAAGTCCTGCATCGGGCTCCCTGATCAGAAGGGAGCCTGCATCTCCCTCACCCTCTGGTCCTGCCCTCCGCTCATGCTTCCTCCCTCTCTCTCTCTCTCTCTCTCTCCCAAATAAAGAAATAAAATATTTTTTTAAAAAGATACAAAAGTGTTGGGGTGCCTGGGTGGCTCAGTTGGTTAAAGCCTCTGCCTTCGGCTCAGGTCATGATCCCAGGGTCCTGGGATGGAGCCCCACATCGGGCTCTCTGCTCAGCCTGCTTCCTCCTCTCTCTCTCTGCCTGCCTCTCTGCCTACTTGTGATCTGTCTGTCAAATAAATAAATAAGATCTTTAAAAAAAAAGATACAAAAGTGTGAAATATACTTGAGAGTTTTTGAGAAAACCCTTTAAAATGCATTTTTAGTCATACTTAACAAATTAGGTAAATGGCAAGCCAAAAAGACAGGGTCCAGTGGAGGAGATACACCTGACCACCAGCACCCCCACTCAGCGGCACTCTGCTTTACCACTTTGGCACAACATTCCTTCCAGCACTACTCTGAGTTAGCTGCCCTACCAGCTTCCACCAAGGACTCAGTGCTATGAAACACGTCCTGAAGGGATAAAGGGTCACTTAACCACTCCCAGGGCACCTGCCACCTTGGCAGCCGGGGTCCTGAATAGGGATAGTGTATGAGATCAGAGTGCCAACTTGTCCACTCCCTGGACTGCAAGAATCCCTCACTACTGCAGGTCAAATTTGGGAAAGATTTGTGATGTGGAAATTTGTGCCCTGGAAATGAAGCTGAGGCCTTTGGCCGGTTGTGTGCCATTAATCATCGGCTATCAAGCAGACTCAAGGATGATAGCAATCTGAGGCAGCCAGTGTCCTGCCTCAGATCCCTGCCGGTGGGAGCTGCCACACACTCACCTCCTTATCCTAGGTCTGGAGGCTTACCTACTGCATGCAGTGTTTGCGAGGATCCCCCTGCATGGGGGCGGGGGGCAAGTGCCACATAAAGAAGAATAGTTTAAGTGGGTACCAGAGGGAGAGAAGTAAAAAGTTATAAAATCGAGTACAGCTGTCAAAGCACTTGGAAATACCCTGAAATCTGACGTTAGTCCTTTTATTCTTTTCTTTTCCTTTTTTTTTCAAATTGTGGTCTTTAAAGTTAAGAAACAACTGTACTAGAAAGGACAAATAGAACCTTTGATACCACTCGTGTCAAGACGTCCCTGGAGAACAGGAGCAGTGAGTCCCGAGGGCAAGTGCAGGAATGAAGAACACTCGGAGATTCCGGGCCCAGACACCCCGCACCCAGCGACGACACCCAGCTTTCAGAAGCGAATCCAGTACTTGCGCACAGAACAGCCTGACTTTAAAAGCCATTGGTGGGATTTATGTTTTACTATTTTACATAGAAAAATCATTGTTTTGAACATTTTGAAGGAACCACAAGGAAAAAATGGCTGGGATGTGAAGAGGGCGGGAGGGATTAAAGCACATCCAACATTTTCAAGAAGAAAACCTACCATTCTGTTTTCTGCATTTCTTTGCTGGAATTTATTACTCATCCAAGCACAACAGATAATTGAGTGGGGTATTCCATCATCTCTCCAAAAACAATAATGCCACATGCCCAAAATTCCACCATTTCAAAAACCTCATAGCCAGCAAATTGTAGAGTCCCTCTATGGTAACCACCTCGTACCAAATAAATCCTGCCGTTCATGGCCACGGTTCTTTCCATTTCTTACATGGGCTTTGAACAGACCGTAAATCCATTGATGAATTAGTCAGATTTTGACCACAGTTCTTTCCACAAAGGCTAGGCAAGGTATGATGAATTCAAGCCTAGTAGCCATGCACAGGAAAAAATCACACAAATTCCCTCCCCATAAATTGAGAACGAGATTTGGGGAAAATACCCAGAGAGTTCTTGCTGACATCCAGACCCATTGACCATTTATTCACTAGTTGGATAAATGGCAAGGAAATCTCACCCTTCCTGGTCTCTGGTCAGTCTACTCATAACTAACCATGATTGTGGTTGAGTTGCAACTCTTCTGGAGCTTAGATGTCTGCTCCCTAAAATTAGTCTCTATAGGCTTCCTGCTCTAAGACCCCATGATTTTATCTTGTAATCTGCAAGAGGCGGGGGGGGGAGGGGTTGGAAATCAGATAATATATTGGAAGAAGTGGGCAGAATAGACAGAGGAGGAATTAGTAATAAGGGTAGCAGACAGTCCTATCTCCCAGAACCAGAGCGAGAGGGATCCCTTTTTGTTTTTAAATCAGATTTCAGTTTTTCTAATTTCTAGAGAGATGTTGTAGCCTGAAATTAGCAGCCCCTTTAGGCACAGAGAGCTTGGTCTAAAGTGCATCCATCACCCATGCTGAAAAGAGAGCCCGTGTTAGACATGTCTTAGCCTGGGAAGAGTGTGTCTTATCACCACATGAAATGTCCCTGGAAAGAAGAGTGACCACATTATTATTAGCTAATTTCTGCTCTTATGATAGATACTATAGAGAAACAATAGAAAGATGATGTGGTGAAAGCAAAAATTCCAGGAAAGGTCTAGGTGTATCAATGAATAGAGAAGTACTTATAAATATATGATGTAACACAGTCACAAAAAGGACTTTAAAAAAACCTATGATACACTGGGTGTATACAAAGAGGCCAGACGCTGTGTGCCTGAGATGTAACAAGACTTTCTTTATTCTGCACATCCCAACCTTAGCTCAGCCTTTAAGAAGACCGCAGACAGCTTGGAGCACCCCAAGTTCAGAAGAGCAATGAGACACTGGAAGTCTTCCAGAAAAGAGCCACAGAGTTGAGTTACAGGCTGTTAAGGGTTGAGCAATGCAGGGAGGGTCAATAGCACACAGCACCGAGTAAGTACGGCGGCTGTAAGTCAACCAGGGCAAGAACAACCTAAAAATAATCACGAGGCCTCCCCCATGAAGGTTTCCATTCTCCCCAGGAGTGGGACCTGGGCAGCTGCAGACCACACCCGGGTTCTTGGCCAAAGAGCCAACAATATATTTATAACCTGCAGCTTCCAGGGACTGCGGTGGCTGGCCTGCCTGTACTGGGATTAGCAAAGTCAGCTGTCAGAGAGATGCCCACAGAGGGTGACAAGCTCAAGCAGAAGTGGCCCCAGAAACAGAGTGCAGGAACTCCCACTAATGTGGGTATGCTCTCTCCATCTCTCTTCTCTCCACCACTCCTCTCATCTTTCCTCTCTTACTCTTCTTTTCCATCTTCCTTGCACCTTCCTTCCCCCTCTATTCCCCACCGCAGTGATCCTTAGTGACCTTTTGCTAGATTAGCTTCCCCAGTCCAGGAAGAAAATGAGATAGCTGAGGTGTGAGTGATTCTGCAGGTTAACCTCCAAGACAAGAGGATCTGCAAAGACAGAGAGTACAGCAGAACAAAGGGGTCTTGGATAACACCCTGGGGGGGGTCCCTGAAGCTCTCCTCTCTCTTGGTGTTGCCCCACTGCAAGCTCCCCATCCAGGCTCAAGCTCTAAGAGCAATCAAGGGCTGTACCCTTCAGGCATGGTATGTCTGTCCTCCTTCTCTATTCAACTAGCCTGAACCTATCCTTCCCTGAAACACATAACCTCTTATTCTGAATTTTTTTAAAAATGCAGGAATATATGGAAATGTTACTTGCCATATCCTATCTTTCAAATCAATGATCTGAGGGGGGGAAAACAGCTTTGGGGTACACTAATATGATTTGGAGCAATTTAGAAATGGTTTACTCATGTTTCAGCTGGGAAAAGTACTCTTGAGTCCCCTTTTTTAAAAAAATAATACTGTGTTGACTGAGAACAACGGGCTACAATTTTATATTAGGCGATGAAATCAGTGAAGAGAGAACTCCTTTAGCCAGCATATTTGGAAGAAGAGGTTTTGGTGACATGGGGTTCTGCCTGGCTCGGTGGTTGTCCTCTAAGCACTGCCATGTTTTACTGATAAAACCAGGGACCACTGCAGGAATATTACACCCTGGTAAGCTAAGATTCTACCAGAATCTTGCTAACTTATGTCCACTTTTCTGTCTTAGAAAGAAATCTTCATAGACATGATAATTGTTCAATAATTCAGATTTGGTTAAGGTTGCATGTCCATCTGTGATCTGTGTTCATCTGTGATGTAAGGATGAAAGACACAGGACGAAATATCTGCTAACTCACAGTCATGAAATGGAGATAAGCAAACAATCAAGCACAGTTCAATATTTAGTTGGGCTGTGTGTGAGTCTGCTTTAGTAAAATTTGAGCTTCCTCAACTTCTTCGCTTTCTTCTATCTGTCCTGAAGTCCCCCCCCACCGCCACAAAATCCATGGAGTCCCTGTCCTTTTGTCACCTGAGCCTTTTAGTCTTGTAGGCTCTGGGGCTGCACCGTGAGTCTTCACCAGGGCCTCCCACTCACCCTTGTGTTAAAGGAGCAGCTTGACAGACAATACTGGAGAGGTTTCTGGAGAAACTCCGGCACAGAGTAGATGAGGACTAGTGTTCTATGAAATCATGGAAAGGAGATAAACGACCTCCAAGGACCTAGAGAGGGTACTACCTGTCTGGAGGTGCCAGGACACCTGAGGAGGCAAAGCTCAGATAGACCAATGACGCCAAGCAGAAGACCATGGGCAGAAAGCCTCCAGAGTGGTCCCTCAATAAGGAGCTAATCCATTCCTTGATACAGCTACATGGGGCAGGGAGGGTTGGCCAAACTTGATATGGAAAATGTCAATCTCCATTGACATGGAAAATACTTTAAAACAAACAAACAATAAAGGAAAACAAGCACTGCCCCAGCCCAACTCAGTCTCTAAGCTTACTGAAGGTCTCCACAGGTATTTTTCCTGCTCTGGACCTCCAAGACATATCCCTTCTCAGTGACCACATTCTTCAAATGATGCTGCACGCCTTGGCCAATGACTAAAGGGCTGCTGTCCCCCTGAGGACGTAGCTCTTTGGCTGGTGGAAAGCATGAGGGTGTTTAACACCCCAAACCAGAAGGGGGACAATCCAGAGAGGGAGAAAGGATCCAGGAGATGGGAACTGGGACCCTCATTGGGTCCAGAGAAACAGAGCTGTCACTTGAGAAGAATTTGGGCCATCAGGACTCTCCCACAATGCCATGGTCATAGGCAACTAGGACTCAATAACTCTGTACCTATAGGTAGCTTAACGCACGCACATGACATCAGGATTCACACCCAGGAATTTCATAGAATACTCATCCTAAGATTCACAAAGTGGAAACAACCCAGACATCCATCATTAATAAAATGAATCAATAGTGAGCACAAATGAATATTATGAGCAACAAGAACAACAAAGTACAACACATAACTCACAGACATAACGTTGGAGAAGGTGACCAGAGGAAATGATAATATACCTGCATTTGTATAAACACAGGCCAAAAACCACATGCAATCTCTATTGTTTAGGGATTATAACCAGGAAGTAAAACTATGGAAAGAAAAAGAAGAATCTCCAGAGAAGTGGGACAAAAATGTAAGTGGAAGAGCCCATAGTACCCTCTCCCAGGGGTGGGATGAGTTTCTGAGGTGTTGGAATGTTTCATATCTTGATCTTGGGAGTGGTTTCACTAACTTATATATACACAAGGAAGGCGTTTTCTGAATTTATGTTCTACTTCATCATAAGCAATGGGGAGGAAAGAAAGATTATTGAACTTAGAAACAAATCCATGGATTTTGTTCCCACTTCTGTCACTTATTAAACCCTTAAGCTGTTCATATAATCTTCCTGAGCCTCAATTTTCTTACCTATACAATATATAAATGGTAAAATATGGGCTATAGGTCTTATCTCAAAGGGCTGTTATATAGCTAAAATGAGTACTGTTTTAATGCTTTAAATCCTAAAAAGTAACATGCACATGGGACAAGTAACTTTTATAAATTCTCATTTCATAATTTACCTATAGCTGGATATTGATTTGCTATATAATCACTCAGTAAACATCTATTTTGTGCTTGCTAGGCACCTGGCACTATGCTAGGTGTTGTGCAAACTGCAGTGAGCGAGAGCAGACATTTCAATGAGGACATTTGCATCAATATTCAAAAGTGAAACTGGGGTTCCTTTAAGAATGAACAGATAAAGAAAATGCAGTGTATCCATACAATGAGATATGATTCAGCCTTACAAGGGCGGGAGCTCTGACACATGCTGTGACATGGATGAACCTTAAGGACATTGCACTAAGTGCATTACACTAAGTGAAATAAGCCAGTCACAAAGGACAAATACTGGCTGCATGGATCCACTCATATGAGGTTACTAGAGTACTCAGATTCAGAGAGACAGAGAGTACAGTGGTGGTTTCCAGGGGCTGGGGGAGAGAGAAAATGAGGAGTTAATATTTAATGGGTACAGAGTATCAGGTTTGCTAAATGAAAAATTTCCAGAGAGAGATATGGTGATGATGGTTGTGCAATAATACCTTGTACATTCATGTACTTAATGTTACTAAATTGTACACTTATAAATGGTTAAAATGGCAGGTGCCTGGGTGGCCCAGTCATTTAAGAGTCTGGCTCTTGGTTTTGGCTCAGGTTGTGATCTCAGATTCATGAGATCAAGCCTCATATCAGGCTCTGCTCTCAGCACAGAGTCTGCTTGAGATTCTCTCTGCCTCTCCCACTCATGCTCTCTCTCCCTCTCTCTAAAATAAACAAATAAATCTTTTTGAAAATGGTTAAAATGGTAAATCTTGTTATGTGTAGTTTACCATATTTTTTATTTTTATTTAAATTTTACTCAGTTAATATACAGTGCAATATTGGTTTCTGGATACCATCATTTTTTAAATGGTTAAGATAGTTTTTTAAGTTAACCTGGGGAAATACTAGGGGTTTTCTTACTACTATCAGTAACAAAACAAAGATGTCCACCATCATCACAACCATGTATACTGGTGATGTTAGCCACAGCAATTAGATATGGAAAATAAATCAGATATATAAAAATTGAGAGGTGAGACTATCACTGTTAATGGATGGTATCACTGCAACCAGGAAATAATGGGAGAATCAACCAACACTGTTACAACAAACAATAGTTCAGGAAGGTAGAAGCAAGATTGCCATTAGACTCTCCCATGCCTTGTTCAGCTAAAGAAAATATGTCCCATCTGGGAAGATGTTTAGAAAAGATACATCTTTCTGGTGATCAAGGCCCCATGAGCATGCTGCCTGACCAGGAAAGGGCAAGCTGCGTTGAACTCTCACTTAACAGTTAGCAGGGAAAGCAACACCATTTACAGGAGCAATATAAAAGACAAAGCATCTAGGAAAAACTTAACAAGAAATGTGTAAACCTTCAGAATAAAACTTCAAGATGTTCCTGAAGAATACAAAGGTAGACTTTTTTTTTTTTAATGGAAGGATATACCATGTTCTTCATAGGAAGACTCAACATCAAAAGATGTCAACTCTCTTTAAATTCATTCAATTAAAGATGAATACCACATCTCAATACCATCTCAACTTAAAAGAGGGGATTTGTCTGGACAAATAATTCTAAAGTGTATGTGAAACATAGGAAAAATAAAGAAATTATGAAAAAAAAAGAAGAATGAGGAAGGGCAAAATTTAAGAGGTATTAAAGACACTCTAAAGAGCCAACACTTAGACATGCAGTAATTAAAACTGACTGGAAGACACACTAGTGTAAAAGGGTTAGAAAATCCAGAAACTGAGTCAAAAGTGTCTGTGAAATAAGTGTCTAAGGCTACATCTTAAATCTGTGGCAACAAAGATGGACATTATAATAAGGGACACTAGTGCAACATGGCAGCCATTTGGAAAAGAATAAACTGGATCCACCCCTCACAGAAAATACTAGAGTAGCCTCCAAATGTGTCAGAAATTTAAATGTAAGACAATAAAACCATCAAGAAGTACCAGAAAAATTCAAGTACAGGAAAAATCCAAGACTTTTATAACATTGAATAGGAAGGTTTTTTCCTAACTCAAAAGTTTTTTTTAAGTCTCAAAAATTCAATAGCCATAAAAAATTGAGGGATTAGTTAATCTGAAGATACCAAAGTGAAAAAACTTTATACAGCAAAGATATCATAGGCAATACAGATATTAGATGATATTAGAGAATTATGGTTAATTTTCTTGGGGGTAATAATGATATACTGTGTAAGAAAATGTTCTTTTAGGAGGTCCTTTGCTGAAGGACTTGGGTTTAAAGAGACCTACTGTATGCACCTTATGTTTACATGCACAAGCTCACACATTTGTACGCTCATGTCTGTATGTGCCCACACACATGCATTCACACAGGCACACGTTCATACACACAGTAAGACAAAGGTGGCAACTGTTACCAATTGTTGAATTTAGAGGGTAATCAGGTGATTTTTACACTGTTCTTTTGATGATTTATTTATTCATAACAGGAAGTTGAAAAACATACACCATAAACAGTCAAAAGACAAATGACAAACTATGTAACACACATCACAGAGAAGGGTTAAACTTCCTAATACATAAAGCAATTCTATAAGTCAAGAAGAAAAAAATCCAATAACCCAATAGAAAAGGAGGTAAAGGAAGAAATACGTCACAGGAAAGGAGATACAAAACATGAAAAAATACTTGATCTCATTCAAAATAAATTCAGATCAAAACTACACAGAGGTCACATGTCTCACTTTATCAGATTGGCAAAAATTCCAACATTTGACAACACATGAGCCTGCAAGGAGATGATGCTCTCAGACTTTGCTGGTAGGAGGGCCAAATGCCAAAATGACAGTGGGTAAGGATTTCACATCTATCAAAATCATGAATGCATTTTCCTTTCACCCAGCAATCTGACTTCTGGGAATTTCCCTTATGGATACTCCTGCATACATATAAAATGACAGATTTCCAAGCTGACTTTTTGACTCATTCTTTGTTATACTAAAAGACTGACACCAACACAAATATCCATTTCTGTGGGGCTGGGTAAGTAAATCTTGGCACATCCACCCCAAAGAAGACCAGGAGGGTCTAAGAGAAGCTTCCTGTGAACTAAGGACAGATCTGCAGTATACAATGTTACTTGGAAAGAGTAAAAAGAAGAAAAATAAGTACTCATATTTTTAATTTATTTATATTTCCACAATGAAATCCTAGAAGGACACAGCATGTACATGCTTCCCCCCCTAAACACACACACGCGCGCACGCGCACACACACACACACACACACACACCCCAAATAAAAGTAGTTACACCGGGGGCTGCAGTTTGGGAACAGAAGGCCAGCCACCTGGATGAAAGAAAGACTTGTCAATGTCTACATTTTTATATCCTTTTTCTGTTTAAACCATGGTCTTGTACTACCTGTTAAATCATTAACATTTAAAAGAAAGAGGAGAAAGTCCTCAAACACTTCTTCTGATTTTTAAATAAAAATTTCTTAAATGTTAGTGATAATTATTTTGAAGATTATTCTATCTATGAGTTTTCTAGTCAGCAGTTTGATTCCCAACATTCCTATAACCTCTGTCATCTCTTTTAAATCTTGCAAAATAAAGATCCAACTGCTTACCTGGTGAGTTTGGTTCCTGTAGACAACTAACCTCAACAATTTAGAACAAAAAAATTCCTTTCTTCAGTAACTAGAAACATGGGATTTGTTCTAAATTACCCCATGAGCTGTCTCACGGGGGTTTGCTTGTGTAGACACAGACTGTCTTCTCCCAGGTGCCTCAAGGTGCTATCCATCTCAATAAGCTCACACAGTCCTCTTTCCAGATACTTAATAAACAAAGATGGAAGTGAGAAAATCAACAGTGTAAGTCAGTTGGCTGCTGCTCAGGGAGGGTGAGAAGTACTGCTCCTCATGGATCTCATCCAAAAAACCAACCCAAAACACATCCCCACCCTTCTGAGCCACCCAGATGCCAAAAAGCCACACGTACTGACTCTTTTCATTCTAGTGTATTCTTAAGACTCAAAAGCCCGAGTGTTTGAAATGCCTGCACTTTGTGCAGGGAGCTCTAGGATCCACTTAAAACCCACCACCCTCTCCCAGAACCAGTGGCTCAGCATGAAAGAAGAGTATGTTGCAGAACGTGGCTTTCTGTTGAGAGGATGTTCCTGGTCTCTCATACTACCCAGAGAATGATGCCAGGGACAGAGATGCCCCAATCTTGCAAGGATCTCTTAGCCTCCCGACATCCTGACACCCTACTGTGTGCTCTTATGCTCTTATGCAGCTTGGAAGAGAAAAATAACATTCACCAAGAGGCATATGCAGCCTGGAATGTGAGTAGAAAGGAGGGGGTACATTTCCTTGGGGGCACAGTGGGTTCACAGGCTATTTATAGGATTTCATAGCTGCCAAAGCAAAGTCAACACCTAGCTGACAATGACCTTGGGCTGCTGCTCTGTGCCCACAGAAGAGGGCCTTCCAAGCACGTGATTCTGGGCCAGAAGCCTGATTGGCCTTCCCCCTGGGCAGCTTGGGGTGAGCCATCCTCTGCAGTCACAGGTCCCAGCGG
>PISX010005030.1:0-112980 GCA_004024625.1 Mellivora capensis | reverse complement strand
CCTGCTTCTCCCTCTGCCTCTGCCTGCCACTCTGTCTGCCTGTGCTCGCTCGCTCGCTCTCCCTCTCTCTCTGACAAGTAAATAAATAAAATCTTTAAAAAAAAAAAAAAAAGAAAAGGGAATCCATGGCTGAAGACACCAAAAATCCCTGGGGTTGTTTCTTCAGCTTCGGGCATAGCTAGATGCAGGGTTTTAAATGACAGTACTGGGACGCCTGGGTGGCTCAGTTGGTTGGACGACTGCCTTCGGCTCAGGTCATGATCCTGGAGTCCCAGGATCGAGTTCCACATCGGGCTCCCAGCTCCACGGGTAGTCTGCTTCTCCCTCTGACCTTCTCCTCGCTCATGCTCTCGCTCAGGTCATGATCCTGGAGTCCCAGGATCGAGTTCCACATCGGGCTCCCAGCTCCACGGGTAGTCTGCTTCTCCCTCTGACCTTCTCCTCGCTCATGCTCTCTCTCACTGCCTCTCTCTCAAATAAATAAATAAAAATCTTAAAAAAAAAATAAATGACAGTACTGAATTTCTGTCTCTCTTTTAATTAATTTCTTGGGCTCTTTTGGGCATGATGGCCTCTGGCAACCCCAAAGTCCCCATTTCACATCTAGTCATTCAACAGCTCAGCAGAGATTTGTTTTGGTTTTTGTTTTCTGATAGCTCCAGCGGAAAAGTCTCTGTAAAGACTATGATTCATTAGGGATTACATGTCCATTCTTGAACCAAGCCCTGTAACCTGGAGTGGAACATTCTCATTAGCCACACCCGGGTCATGAACCCAAACCTGTTACAATGGGTGGGACAGGGTCAGTTCCAAAAATCCCACAAGAGCGTTCCTCCAGGAAAGAGAAATTCTGGTACTAGCAGGTAGGGAAAGTGCTGTTGAGCAGGCAAAGACCAAAATGTTCTCTACAGGTGGAAACTAAGGATTGAGGATTAGTGAGATCACCCTGGGGGGACATATAGAATGAGAACCTAGAACTGATGTCAAAATTCTGGGAAGCATGACACTTAGGAGCTGAGTAGGAAAAAAAGATGATCCTGCGAAAGAGATGCAGAAGAGGCCAGAGCTGTAGGAAGAGATCCTGAAGCCAGGTGACGTCCCAGAAACCAACTGAGTGAGTTTCAAAAAGAACTGAATCAAGAGTCACAGATAAGTCAATGAAAAGGAGGGCAGGGGATGTGACCTGATATCTTGGCCACAAAAGCCCATGAGGTATAGCTAGGCACTGCTCCTTGGAGAACAGAATATGCTCTGAAGGAGAAGTATACCAGATTGTTGGGGAGAAAGATCTGGAAATTTCACTAAAGCAAATGGCTCTATGTGTCGCAGCTTCTTGAACTGACAGGCATATCCAGGGGATCAGGAAAACTGTGGGATGAACATGAAGCATCTCTCTGGAACCTCAATTCTATGCAAAAAAACAAAAAACAAACCTATAGGATGGATCATATTATTTCTATAATAGAATAGACATAGCTATATTATGGTGCAGGATGCAAAAATCTGCGGGAATTTTAAGCTAAAATATTAAACTTGAAAGAGATTTGTACTTGCAACAGGAACCCTTCAGACTCTACTCCCAGAGTCCCTTGCAGTGAACATCCCTTCCTCTCTGGCAAGGGGGTCTGCGGGTACAACAGAACAGGAAGCCGGACGATTTCTCATCCGCACACTTGCCTGCTGCTCAGTAAATAGGATGTCTCAGGACAGACCCACTAACAGATAATGATAATAATGACTACAACAGACACTGTTCTACAGGCTTGACCTCGGGTATGCCTCATAATAATCCCACGAGATGGAGTGTTATTATAATCACTCCTGTTTGAAAGATGAGGAAGCTGGTGCATGGAGAGGTTGACTAACTTACCCAAGGTCACACAGCTCCAGATTTAAACCCGGAGATTCTGGCTCTGGCTTTTGAGCCAGTGTCCATCTCCACGGCACACACTGCCGTGTTCCACCCCTTGGTCTCCCCGTGGTGCACGTGTCACACCCTACGTTCTGATACTGCCGCAGAAAAACTTAGCCCTGGTAAGAGGGTCTGTAAATGTTTAGAAGAGGCCCGGCTGGGGAAGCTCTGTCCCACCCCTGCCCGATCCAGCCCACTGACTGGGGATACAAGGACATGCCACAGAGGCTCAGAAGCCCTACAGCCCTACTCCCCAGGCACCTTTGCACTGGTAACCTTGGAACCATGGGAACTGGTTGGTCCACTGGGTGACGTTTATCTGAGCCCCACGATTACCTTTTTGTTTGGACTGGCAATTTTAATCTTTATGGGTTTTAATGCCTTCCCCAAATGAAAGAATAATTTCAGAGGTGCTTTATACAATAGCTAGTTTCATAAAAGCATTTTAATGTAAGCTTTTCACACCCTGAGTATGAAGAGAAAAACAAAGCTGCAATCACCTTGTACTGATCTGTTTTCCTTGAATGTATATGCATAAATTACCTTTTTGCATTATTTCTGAATGTACACAAAGATAGCCTGAGCAGTATATGAGCCCCCATAGCTCTGTCATCCAGCAACAACCATTTACCCATGGCCAATCTCACCCATTTCCAAAGTAAAAACCAACGATCATGTCATTTCATTCATAAATATTTATGGGCGTAGAGCTAAAAGATAAGAAGGATTTTTTTTAAAGATAATTGCAATACCAGTCCACATTCACATTTCCATAAATTACTTTTAAAATTCTGCCCTTTCTAAGGTTCTACACCTTTTAATTATTAACTTGATTTTGCTGTTGTTGATATAATTTTTAAATTTTTTATTATGAAAAACAAACTCCCAAATGTAGAGAAAATAGGAGGGTGAACCCCCTGCACCCATCACTTAGCTTCAACAATTATCTATATTTGGTCAATCTTGCTTCATTTACTTTCCCCTTTTTATATCCTTCTTTTGCTGGGTGTTCATAAAGCAATCCCCCAGACAACACTTCCTGTCACTGGGCATGCATTCTTGGATTGGTTGGTGGCAAGAAAATGTAGAGGTGTTCTCTGGCAGGCAGTTATGTATTTGTTTCATTTCTAAATCCCTGGAAAAGGATTAGATTAATTGCAACATTTTCAGTGGATCAGATAAACTGCCACTTGGTGTCTTTGCTCTTTTTTTTTTTTGAGTAATATTTAAAACAAAACCAAATTCTAGGGGCACCTGGGTGGCTCAGTGGGTTAAAGCCTCTGCCTTCGGCTCAGGTCGTGGTCCCAGGGTCCTGGGATCGAGCCCCGCATCGGGCTCTCTGCTCAGCGGGGAGCCTGCTCCCTCCTCTCTCTCCCTGCCTGCCTCTCTGCCTACTTGTGATCTCTGTCAAATAAATAAATAAAATATAAAAAAAAGATTTATAAAAAATTTTAAAAAACCAAATTCTAAACAAATGGCACTAATAGTCTATGACATGACTACCAAAGAGAATACCTGTGTCGTACACCCTCTGTCAGCTGTGCCCAGATCTTTAAAGGTACACATTTTTCCAAAACTAGGTGGATAAAAACTGAAACAAAAAAAAATGTAAGCCTAATTATAATTCTGAAAAAAAAAAAAGAAAAAATGTAAAGAGACACCATCAGCTGGTTTACATTGGAAATGGGGCCTGAATGATGACACTCCCATTGGCAAAACCCCTGGCTTCCTCTCACACTCCTAAGTTTTAATATCCACTATTTTCCGAACCTCTTAGAAGCCCTTTGAGAAGAGGGCATTTCCTTGCCAGGGAGGCAGAAGAAGTACTTCAGGCTTTGGGGTCTCCGAAATCATGACCCAGGTCATGATTTGTTGAGATCTACCAAGATGACCTTGTTTTGTCTTGTGAAGACTTACCATGAAATCCGCAGTAACACCCATGGTAACTGTGAGATCATACTATGCCACCATATTGCTCATTCTGCGGTTGCCACCACAAGCAAATGACAAATAATAGCCATGCTGGCTTATACACCCTTAAAAACCCAGGGGGGTAATGAAAACTTGTCATGGGTTAGGTCAAGTACCAGCAAGCGAAGAGCTGTCAAGCATTTCCAGTACCAATGACAGAAAATCTAGGCAAACAAATAGTAATTGGTGAGGATTATAAATTGGTTCAATATTTTTGCAAAAGGTTCAGCAGTACCTATTAAAACTAAACATGCATATACCCTATAACCCAGCAATTCCAGTTTACGGCACTAGAGGTCAGAATAGTGCTTACCCTGGGGTAGTGGCTAAGGGGGGCAGGAGTAAGACTTGTGGGACTCTGGAAAATGTTCTACATCTTGATCTGATAAAGGCACATGGGTGCAGACATAGGTAAACATTCATTAAACTGTACACTCCATATTTGTGCACTGTCCCATGAGCCATACCTCAAAAAAAAAAAAAAAGACAAGAAGAGAAGGGAAAAGAAAAAATAAAAGAGGAAAGAAAAGAAAAGAAAAGAAATTCATTAAAATTGCAAATAAAGAGGCTTTTGCAAAGTGCCGACAACTTAAGAGGACCCCGTCCCCGGATTAAGACAAAATGCTTGTTCACCAGGAATTCATTATAGTTCCCCGGGTAGAGAACTGCCAATCAAAACGTGGAGGCTGGGGTGTGGTCTCTCTACTTTCCCTTAAGACAGTAGGACTCCGGACCCCTGGGTGGCTCAGTTGGTTAAGCAGCTGCCTTCAGCTCAGGTCATGATCCCAGCGTCCTGGGATCGAGTCCCACATCAGGCTCCTTGCTCGGCAGGGAGCCTGCTTCTCCCTCTGCCTCTGCCTGCCACTCTGTCTGCCTGTGCTCGCTCGCTCTCTCTCCCTCTCTCTCTCTGACAAATAAATAAATTAAAAAAAAAAAAAGACAGTAGGACTCACTCATCCCTTTCTCCACGGACCTGGGTCCCATTGAGACAAAGACCCACCTTCCCAAGAAAGGCACCCACTGCTGTATTCGTGTGTGCCGACAGACGCTTTACCTCTCGCACTTCTGACAATTCAAATGGCTTTTCTTTGACAAAATGATTCCAATGGTTGGTGATTGGGCTGCTTTTGAATTGCCCTTTCTTGGCAAAGCCAAAATTGTCATATCATATGCCAAGTTACTTACTAAAATTAAATTGAGTTGAATGGCAGGCTCTGCCGGTACTGCTTAATACTTGCTCATAATTACATTGTAGCCTCTGCCATTCCACGATGCGTCTGAGCACTCTTTGATTATTCATGGTGTGTTCAGTTACTCGGGCGCACCTGCTCGGCGGTAGATCACCGAGAAACCACCAGAGCTGATTTCTATGCTGACACGCTACTTGGCAGAGCAGCCCAATTCTCCCAGTGCCTCTGCCTGGTGAGCTCTGCTTGCACTGAGCTCCTCTCTGTTCACAGCTTTGAGAGAAACTGTAGTTTGTAATGGGAGGCAGATCTGTACCTCGGGTCTCATATCTGGGAAACTCTAATGGGCTCCATCCAGGTGAGCCCAGCATCAAGAGACGGGCCCACTTAAATTGCCAGCTCCTTGGAAAGGAGGCAGACCTAATGGAAGGGCATCGGGCTGTCAGGAGATGCGGTTTCCAGTTTATGCGGGTGAGGAAAAAAAAGAAAAAAGTTTGAAGGGCACAAGAAAGAGCATGGAATCAAAATATGGGAAAATCCAAATACATGTTCTAGGTTAAAGTGGTTTTATGTTTGTTCATATGCAGGCTTACAAAATGTGATAGTATTAATGCAAGAATCTGGCTATGATTTAGAAGGAATTGATACTAAATTGGGAAACAAAATGATGTTACATGCACCAAAACTGAACACTATTTCATTATTCATGACTTGGTATCACAACCTTATGGCAGCTTTTAAATATGAAAAAACCTGTGAAGATATAATGAATTAAAGCTGTGGAAGTTTTATAGCGACAAAAAAAAAAAAGCTCTATATTTCAAGGCATTACACCCCCTGTAAAAATTACATATTTTTATGATTTTAATTCAAGGGTCAAATTTTTATGGTTGGGTAAACAGTCAAGAAAGATTCCATCAGCTGCTTTTCAATAATTATAATAGGGGGAAACACAGTATACCTTTGCTATTTAAAAGATTTTTTTTTCAAGATCATAACATGTGTTCCACTTCATGGTATCAACCACAGAGCAAAACGGCTCTAATTGGTAACATACTTGGGGCAAAGGACTGGATTAAAATGACTGAGAGTTATAAATGTCTAAAATGTCTATTTTAGGCACAAGCAGGGGGAAATGGCACTAATTTCTAGAGTGTGCACATAATGATTACATTAGCCCACAGAGATGAAGAGTGTATCAGCATGTACCCTGGAGAAGAAACACCATATGAATAACGAATGAGCCGATCAATTCTTTAGTGGGTGGCAAGTACCATGAGAACGACCTTGGCTGACTCTGCCTCTACCCTCCCCCACGCCACCATGTGGCCAGCCCATTTCTCCAGAATCTCGATATCCTCCTCTGCAGTATCCACCAAATGAAATCAAGTGCTTTTATGGATACAACAAAAAATGCCAACTAATCTCTGACTTTTGACTTAACCTTTGACCCACTGGACACCAGCATTTTATATCTTCTCCTTGGTCGCAAACTGCTTTTGGAATAAGGTGGTGGCTCACAGTAAAGATGTGCCAGAAGACAGATGTGCACACATCTGACCTCCATGCACACACATGCACACACGCCTTTTTTGCTGCTCTTTCCCTCTTAGGTGCTGACTCCTGGGTGCAACAAGCAGGGTAAGGGCAGCCCTCCCTCCCTTGTTCCAGCCTCTGTGTATGAGTGTGGGTGTACACCTGCGCCTGGAGAGTATTCTGGGAGGAGAGAACAAGTCTGAGTGGCAGAAGGCTCAGAGCAAGGGTGCTAGAACCAAGGGACAGTCACTGCTGGTGGGGGACCCTGCCCTCATCCCCTGTGCATTCACCTTTCCAGTATACACGCTGGCAGTGCCCAGCTTCAAGCAGTGTCTTCAATTCTCTGCCTGAAGTTTTCTCGTGGCCTGACAATGGAGTCATCTAGAGGGCCCATGGAATGAGCACCCCAAGCGCACTGCCCTCACTCGATACAGGATGGACGGGGAGGTACATATGCCAGCTTTCTCCCCCTTTAATCGGGTATAACTCCAAGGCACGCTCTACCGAGATGCCCCCAGAGCTGCCCCAGCAGGAGTGAGCCCCGACTGCCCGCACAGGCAATGCGCTCTGTCACGTACTCTTGCCCATCGTGCTTCCCTGCTCCCCTACCGGAGCTTTGGATCACCTCCCAAATAAGCCTCTTGCCCTTAAATCCTCATCTCGAGGTCTGCATCATGTGGCCCAATGCAGGCCCGATGGATTGGGAACTCAGAGATGGGAGTCTGAGCCTTGCTTCAGCAATTTGCTCTCTGTGACCACAGGGGAGTTACTTTCCCTCTCTGAGCCTCAGTCCCTTCATCTACAAAGCAGGGATAACAGTACAACCTCTGCTACGTAACAGCGCCATCGGGAGGTACAAATGGGATAACGTACATGGAAGCGTAAATACCCATTAGAGTTCACAAGGCTTGTTCTCACCTCCCCACCCCATGACTTCTTTTTTTTTTTTAGGTCTTTTTTTTTTTTTTACTTTTTTTAAATTTTTTTTTAATTTCTTTTCAGCGTAACAGAATTCATACATAGTTTTACACCACACCCAGTGCTCCATGCAATGCGTGCCCTCCACAATACCCACCACCTGGCTCCCCCAACCTCCCACCCCCCACCCCCCATGACTTCTTTTAGAAATTTTGTTTGAAATTATAAACTCATGGGAAGCTGCAGTAACAGGACGTAGAGGCCCACATACCATTCACCCAGCTTCTCCCAGGGGGGGACATCTAATGTGATGGCAGGAGGACAGCAACCCCAGGAAACTGATACCGGTACAGTTCCGTGAGCGAGCTGGACTACCGGCCTCATTCAGTGTTATGCTTTTGAAGGACTTGCCGATCTGCCATTCTCTTTCTCCTCGGTCCTCTGGCCTCCGCTCCCCCCGCCCCTCTGTGATCTTTGAAGAGTCTCAAGCAGCCACTCGGATCACTACGTCTTAGTGTCTACCGCATCACGGCAGCTTTTTTTTTTTTTTAAAGATTGTATTTATTTATTTGACAGAGAGAGATCACAAGTAGGCAGAGAGGCAGGCAGAGAGAGAGAGGAGGAAGCAGGCTCCCTGCCAAGCAGAGAGCCCGATGCGGGGCTCGATCCCAGGACCCTGAGATCATGACCCGAGCCGAAGGCAGCGGCTTAACCCACTGAGCCACCCAGGCACCCCATCACGGCAGCTTCTGACAACACTTTTCAACCGCTGTCCTAGGCACACTTCAAAACTGTGAGACCAAATTCCATTCTTTTTCAGGATCTTACTAAGCAACTTCCTAAAATAGTGAATGTAGCAGTTACCCAAAGAGCTGTTTCCAATGATGAATTTGATAACAATATTTTCATTAGGAGGTTAATACATTTTCTTCAGTTGCTTTAGAAGTCTTGGATAAACATGTCCTTGTTCAGTTGATTCATATCCTTCTTAATTTCTCAAGTTATCCTGTCATCCTTTCCTTAGAACTCCCGGGACTTCACCTTTAATGCCTGGAGAAAAAGTGGGGAGAGCCTTTTCTCCACCAATCCTCCAACGAAGAGAAGGGTCGCGGGGTCACTTGCAATAACGCCTCAGAAATCTCCTATTCCCTCTTTGAATGCAACCACTATTCCTCTTTGAGCAGATCATTTATCTCCTCCCTGACTGCCTTCTTGGTTAAAGGTTAACAAAAATGACATCCCCTTCAAGTTCAAACCCTTGGAATGCACAGACCCCTGCTGCCAACAAAGTCTTTCCAACCAAGGAGACAGAAAATGTACCAGGGCCAAGGCTCTGAACCTGCTGCCATTTCTCTTTCTTCCTGATGTTTATGGGTCTTGTTGACCAGCCTGCCCTTCTGAAAATGCTTTAGGATATATATTTTCAAGGACCAAGTGTGTAGGTCGGGTAAGAGTACAGGACCCACTAAGTATTGGAGGTATGCCTCTCAGAGCTATCTAGCCTTCCACTCTTTTTGTAGATGTTCACTCCTGGAGTTCTCACTCTCCTTCCTGGTTTCAAGGCATTAGCTCTAGAGATCCTATTCCCGAACTACCTCTCATTACCAAACCCTCTCAAGGAATCTGATCCCGTATTCCACTTGCCTGGAAGTCCCACCTACACCGGTGGAACCACCATTCTCACAGTTGCCTGGACTTAAACTCTCAGACTTATTTTGCTCCTTACCAAGAGGCCTCTGGAACTGCCTTATCCAAGTCGGTCATTCCCCTGCCACACAGCCAGCACACACCAAGATCTCATGTGTCTAGGGAATGGGTCTTAGGGACCTGCTACCTTTGGACAAACCCAGTAATGCTTTAGAAAAACATCACAGGCCAACGCACAAGGACAACAGCCTGGCTCTGCCTATCCCTGTCCACAAATGAAACACTGCGACACCCCATGCCCATTCTCAGATCATCGGTTTTTCTCCAGTTACTCTTCTTGACCAAAACTACGCCCCTGACTTTTCCACCTGTGAAAAAAGGTGGAAAAAAGGATCCTAAAAAGGATCTGGACACTTCTATCCTTGTTTGTACCATCTACTGGCAGTAGTGCCATGGCACCTGGTATTTGCTAATTTTCTATATCCCTTATCTTCCTCGACGACACTGCAAGCCCCTTGGGAGCAGAGACCATGTCTTTACTTTCTGCAACCGCCACAGCATCTAGGGGTGCCATCGTAGCACCTCTTGCTCCCTGCAATTATCCTGGCCAGTTACGTATTTAGTCCTTTCAGGACTAGGGTGCTCATTCCTCCAGGAAGTGGGAATAGATGGCGGCTGAGTATTCTCAGTGAAGCAGCCCTTCAGGAATTGTCCATCGACCCCTCCCCTGGGGCAGCCTGCATTTCCTTACTGCCTAAGTGGGAGTATAAAGAAAGGCCCTCATACTTGCCTTGCCTGGGGGCAACTCTGAAAGGCTATGTTGGTCCCAGAGCTTCTGTGGAGTGGACTGAAGCCCACTTGTACGAATCCAATATCTGCACTCTTTTCAACGCCAAGCACGGCCTCTTGATGTCTTCGTCATGGGTAGTACCTTCTGCTTCAGCTCTCGCCATCTGGCCGACTTCTTAGTGTACTTGGCATGGAAATGTCACTGTAGACTTAAATTCTTCTCCCTCTCTGTTCTCTATCTCGGCCCCGCCGCTGGCATCTTCCATGCCTTTCTGGACGACTTTACTCCCACGTGTTTGTTCGCTTCTGATTTCACGGACATTGTGTTTGTTCAGAGCCCGATGCCTCCCCAGTTCAGTCACTATAGTCCTTGCAGTGCGGCCATCGCCTCGTGCTCTCATGTCCTTCAGCTGACCCTATATGTCACTCTCAACTTCCTCTTCCTTACCATCTTCTCCGACCACAGTCAGGGATCGAAGAGGGCATAGATTTCATACCAGATGATTTAAGCGAAAACCAAAGAGAACACTACAGTGAAGTATGGGCAGGGTTAGGGGAACAAACCAAGATGGCAAGGCCCTCGGGAATCGGCAGGAGTGGGGAGCTGATGCCACTCCTAGGGTTGAAGGAGTGAGGGAAGGAAACAGTGTTACTGGAGCTTTTGAGAGTTGGTGCCACGGGGGAGGGGTCCCCCCATGGGAGCTGTCATCCTAGAGAGGTGCAGGCACTACCAGGGACAGGATGCCAACGCAGAGAAGAGCAAGGAAGAAATCCCCTGGCTTTTTCTCCTGCCCCTCAGAGTTCCTGCTGCTGTTTCACATTGGCCAACCCCAGCTGGATGCCAGCTGGCCATGGAGACTGGCTGATGGCAGTGTGTAAGTTCCCAAGGCACAGAATGGGGCAGAGAGACTGGATCTGGGGGTTGGGGTGGACAAAAGAGGAACCAATACACCTCCATTTACCAAGAGACTAGCTAATTTTCACGTCCCATCGACACGATCCCATTCCTTTGCATTGTAGGTTCTAGCAAAGATTATAAAGCCCTTTGAAACAAGGATCCTTTGATCCTTGCAATGTCCCCATGAGGTGAGTACTAGGATAGGACCTAGCCATTTTACAGATGAGGAAACAAGCTTAGAGGATTTGTGGCTCACCTAAGATCATCAGATAGCTAAGAAACGGCACAGTTGAAACATAAGCCCGGATTTGTGAGTTCAAACTTTCTAACCAACACTCAGGACTCAGTTTAAGCACACAGTTAAGGTGTGCTTAAGGCATTCTCTGAAACATCTCTCCATTCCTACCCTCTCCCCTTTCTGCGCGCGCACGCGCGCGCGTGTGCACACACACACACACCCCTAGCCCTTATTGTCTTAATGCTTCTTATTAAGTTATCTTTTGTCCTTGGCCTCCTCTTGTGCTTCACTAATTGTCTCAACATCTCTGATCCTCGAACTCAGGCCCATCATATCTTTGTCAGTACCTCACCTCCTCACCAGCTGCCTCTTGCCTCGAACACGGAAATGTGGTAACATACAGTGCCGCACTAGCCAATACAGCAGCCCGAGCCCCTCGGAATATGCTTAGTAAGACGGAAGAACTAAGTTCTTATTCGATTTTAATAAATTTCCATTTAAAACTGATACTTGGAGCTTAATCCACACCCCCTCCTCCACCATCCTTAAGTGTAGTCTGTGCTCAGTGACTGGTTTCTAAGGAAAAGAGTATGGAAGGGAGAAAAAAGTAATTTAGGGTGCAGAAATCTGGCAAACATGACCTCAGCCAGATGATCCAGGTCAACATCACCAGGCATAAGTCATGTCAATAGCACATGCCATTGATACGACGCGAGGAGAAAGGCATTTCACCCATGTAGTTTTCCTCCCCAACACTCGTCACCCCAGTCTCATCATGAGGAAAATAGCAGCCAAACCTTATTTGGTGGACATTCTTCAAAACACACAACCAGTACTCCTCAAAACTGTCCAAGTCACAAGAAACAAGTAAAGTGTAAGAAGCTATTGCAGACCAAAAGGGGACTAAGGATACATGAATAAATACAGGGTAGTGTTCTGGACTGAATCCTGGAACAGAATAACGACATTCATCAAAAAACTGGTGAAATACAAAGAAAAACTGGAAATAGCTTCTACCACTGTATCTATGTAGTCTTCTGAGTTGTGGCAAATGTCCCACAGTAACCCAAGATGCTAACAATAGGGAAATGTGTAATTTATATATGGTAACCTTTATACCATCTTTGCAACTTTTCTGTAAATGTAAAATCATTCTAATATAAAAAGCTTATTAAGAATTTGAAAATCAGAAGTCCTATTCAACTCACTACTGGAAAACTTTTGGAGATGTCGGAATGACTTCAGTACATTAACATGTTTTCCACTGTAAATTTTATGAAATCTAAATACAGATCAAGCATTTCCAATGAACAGTCAGTGTCGGAAATGACATGTGTTTTAAGTATCAAGTACACACCGGATTTTAAAAGACTTCATACCAAAACACAGAATGCAAAACATCTTCATTTCTAAAATATTTGATTACATGTTGAAATGATAGTTTGGATATATTGGGTTTATAAAAATATATTACTAAACTTAATTTTCCTTGTTTCCATTCTCATTTTTAAATAGGGTTAGTAGAAAAAAAATACATATATGGCTTCTATTAGAGCTTAAAAATAGACACTCAGTTGAGCCAAACAGCCTGGGTTGGAATCCCAGCTCTGCACCTAGTAACTGATGGACTTTGAGCAAGTTAGTTACCTTTCTGTGTCCCAGTTATCCATATGTAAATAGAGTACCGACCTCATGGGGTTGTTGGGAGGATTCAGCAAGTTCACCTGTATACTGTGCTGGGTTAGAGTAAGCACTGGAACACAGTAAGCACTCAATAAACGCTATCCATCAGCCTTACGGTAGGGTTGTTTATAGCCAAAGGATCTTTGGAGCTTCAGGAATCCTGAAGGGATGCTCTCCAGCAGCAGAGAGGGAGCAAGGAAGGAAGACCATCACCGCTTTCTCTTGCCCTCTTCCGCCTTCCTGCCAGGGTCTCCCGTTGCTCAGTCTCTACGGAAGTTGGCCAGCAAGTGAGCCCAGGTGATGCCATCCACAGGGCATGGCTGCCTGGCTCTGAGGGACTTGGGGAAGGGGGTGCAAGGTCAAAGGAAAAGAAGCAAGCCACCTCACTACTTCTATAGCACCAAAAGCCTAAAGCACCCTACTTTCAACATCCACTCAGCTCCACGTCTCTGTCCCCTCCTTGATAACTCAGGACAGCCATGTTTAGTGAGTTTCGCTCAGTCTCCCCATACCCCCCACTGCACAATGGACTCAGCCCCTGCCATGCTCGGAGATCTGAGCCTTCATCGGTCCTGAACTCAATCTTTTCAGAGATGACAGTATATGAAGAGGTGGGCATGTTTTCTGTGTTTTCACAGACTTCTTGCCTTTAGTCTATAAAGGCAATGGCTGATCTTTGAAGGCCAAGAGCAAGTATTCTCAGTATTATGTATACAGCTCTGCAGCCTAAACTAACTGATGGATGGGGATGAAGTGAATGATGATTAAGGACCTCAGAATTGTGTTTTGAGTGTTTTTTTTTTTCCCTGCAGGATTCTTCCCAGTGTTCCTAACGTCTGCCTTAGCTGGCCAGTCACCATTCTCTGAAATAAATGAAGCTAGGGGATCTCCTTTGGGTGGAGGGTGAGTATTACCTTTGTTAACCGATCAAACTAGCTTTCTTCTTCTGCTGCCCGTACAGGCTCTCCCCTCTGCTCAGTTTTTCCAGGGCGCATGTGCACGGAATCTAATAATGGATTCCAGCCAGCCTCTGGGCTATTATGTAAATAGGAATCCTCTAGCACTCCCCCCATGCATGCACACATCCCTTTGGGAATTAAGTTTAAAACACACACACACACACACACACACACACACACACATACATGCACTCTTCTTTTCATGGTGTTAGGTGGTCTTAACATCACTTTATTTTGGGGTGTGGCTCTACTTTCAAGGATAAGAAGCACATGATTTTATGACTCTGGTTACTTAAGGAAGTGTTCAATCTCATTAAGCTCCTAAAGTCATCACCTACTCCCGGCATCTCCCAAAGGACCGTTATCCTGCCAATATTTATGCATTTTCATCTATTTTATTAGGTGCATACAAGTTTAGAATTGTTTCATCTTTCTGAGGAACCGAATCCTTTATAATGATCTAGTGACCCCTTCTAACCCTGATAATGCTTTTTTATCTTAAAGTCTGTATTCCCCAAAGTAGCTTTCTTTGGGTTAGTAGTTGGCTGGTGTGTCTTTTTTTTTTCTGCTACTTTCTGCCTTTCTGCATTCTTGGGCCTTAAGTGTGACTTCAGTAATGGACATATAGTTACATTTTTTTAAAATGCCATCTGATAATTTCTGTTTTTTTAATTGGCTAGTTAATTCACTTACATATTTGGTGAGTAATGGCAATTATTATACTTGGACTTGGTCTGCTATCCTATTTTTTATTTTTTATTTGTGCTGCTTTTTCTGTGATTCTTTTTCTTTCCCATTTCTTGCTACTGTTTGGATTGTTTGTGGTTTATTGTCTGTCTGTGGGTATATTTATTTCCTTATTTCATTGTTCCTTTTTACTTACTTGGCCTTTATAGACTTTATCTTTACTTACTTAGTGATCACCACTGAAATTTTATCATGTATATTTAACTCTAAAAGGGAAAAAATTAATAATATTTTAACTTTCCTCTAGAAAGAGGATGGGCAGACTGTAGCCCAATGATCAAATCTGCCCATCACCAGTCTTTGTAAATAAAGTTTTATTGGACTATAGGCTTGTTCTTTCATTCGTGTACCATCTATGGCTACTTTCACCCTATGAGGCCAGAGTTTTGTATTCCTGACAGGGACTGTATGGTCTGCAAAACTTAGAATATTTACTAGCTACCCCTTTATAGAAAACGTTTGCCAACACTTATTCTCTAATAATACTCTTAAGGATCTTAGGAGACTATTTTTTTTAAGATTTTACTTATTTATTTGAGAGAGAAGGAGAGTGCGAGTGGGGGAAGGAGCAGAGGGAGACAAGCAGACTCCATGCTGAGTACAGAGCCCAACATGGAGCTCTATGTGGGGCTCGATGAGGGGCTTGATGTCATGACCCTAAGATCATGATCTGGGCTGAAACCAAGAGTCAGATGCTTAACCAACTGAGCCACCCAGATGCCCTAAGGATCTTATGAAATTTAAACTCTGAGCTCCCCTCCTGACTTGCATGCGATTCTTGTCCAATATTTTATTTTTGTCATTTTTCTTCTCTATAACTTGACATTAGTATTCCTTTTTCCTCCCAATATTATTTGATCATGCGTGTATGATTTTACATTTTTGCCCATTTGTTCACATGCATATATGGTTTTTGAAAAGTTTATTCTTTTAGTAATCTCTACACACGACGTGGAGCTGGAACTCACAACCCCAAGGTCAAGAGCCACATGTTCCTCTGACTGAGCCAACCAGGCTGTTCACTATTCCTTTTGGCATCTTAGATTATCCTTCTGACATCATTTTCCTTCTTCCTGAAGCACATCTTCCAGAAGATGTTCCTTTAGTGAAGATCTTTTGATAGCAAATTCCTCTTTTTGAGTATTCATAAACATATTAATTTTACCCTCCTTCCTAAAATGTGATTTTCTGAGTACACAATTCTAAGCTCTAAGCTATTTTCTCTCAACAATTGAAAAATATTATTCCGCAGTCTTCTGATTCTCATTGCTGTTGAGGCAACTGTTAGTCTACTTGTCATTCCTTTAAGGATGAGCCATCTTTTCTTTTTGGCCCCTTTTAAGATCTCTTGGCAGTTAGTGTACTGCAGTTGAATTATGAGGTGTTTAGACATGACAGCAGAGAGGCAACAAGGAAGGAAGACCATCACCGCTTTCTCTTGCCCTCTCCCGCCTTCCTGCCAGGGTCTCCCGTTGCTCAGTCTCTACGGAAGTTGGCCAGCAAGTGAGCCCAGGTGATGCCATCCACAGGGCACAGCTGCCTGGTTCTGAGGGACTTGGGGAAGGGGGTGCAAGGTCAAAGGAAAAGAAGCCACCTCACTACTTCTATAGCACCAAAAGCCTAAAGCACCCTACTTTCAACATCCACTCAGCTCCACGTCTCTGTCCCCTCCTTGATAACTCAGGACAGCCATGTTTAGTGAGTTTCGCTCTGTCTCCCCATACCCCCCATTGCACAATGGACTCAGCCCCTGCCATGCTCGGAGATCTGAGCCTTCATCGGTCCTGAACTCAATCTTTTCAGAGATGACAGTATATGAAGAGATGTGCATATTGTGATTCCTGGATATGTGTTATTATGTTCTTCATCAGTGTTGGAAGAATCATGCCAATATCTCTTCAAATCTCTCACTTTCTCCTCTTATTCTGAAACTCCAATTAGATTTATGTTTGACCTTCTCACTGTGGACTCCAATCACTTAATCTCTCGTTCATGGTTTCTATCTCCTTCCCTCTTTGTGCTGCATTTTGGGTAATTTCTCATCCTCTCTTCAGCTGGATTTAATCTACTGTTTAACCAGTCCGTTTAGGTTTTTGTTTCAATAACTGTATTTTTATTTAGAAAAGTTCTATTAAAAAATCTTTCTAGTTATTTCTGTTAGCCTATTGTTGTCTACTCATCTGTGTGATTGCATCTTTTGCGTCTTCAAACATTTCATACACAGTTGTTCTGTATTCTGTAACTGAAAATTCCTGTATCTCCAATCATTGTGGAGCTCTGAATCTATTATACGTCATTTATGCTCCCTCTGGTTCACGGTGGCTTATCTTAGTGTATTGCAAGCTGATTGCTTGATTTTAATCTGTGGGAATCCTGTAGATCTAAATTAGAGGAGGTCTTTTCTGAAGAGGATTTACTTTAGCAAAAAGTCAAAGACACCTCTGATATAAAACCACTTCAGCCACTCTGAAGATCTTGGCTTAAGAACCCAGCTCTCGGATCAGCATTCTTAGTATTGCTGTGTGTTGCTATTGTTATCTACCCTCAGGGCATCCCTCCACATACCTACTCCTTGCAATTTAAGGCTTTCTGCTCTGGTCTAGGCCTGGATTATTTTTTTATTTTAGAAGCTGCTGTTGTAGAAGCCTTTGGAAATCTCCCCAACCACTTGACCAGAAATGCCTTGAAAAGTGTTTTATATTTTATATTCAGGATATAGCTGCTACACAGTGAAAGAGTCACTCAGAGCACTCCTTCTACCCCCGACACACACACACACACACACACACACACACCAATTGTTAACTTTGAAACTCACTGTTTTAGGTGGAAATTGGGTTGAAAAAAAAAATGTCATTACTCATTATTTCACTCACTGCACCAAATATAAAACTAGCTTTCTTATTTAGTCACTATTTGATCATCTCTAATGTTAAAAATAGCTATGGGCCTCAAGATGCTTGCTTCTTGTATTCAAAGCTGATATTTTGGCACATGGTCCCTAAAGACAGGTCCTGTACCATAAGTTAGTTTGCCTTTCGAAGCGGGCCCTGATGACCTTGGCCACTTGCCTTGATCTCAGACACACACGGAAGCTATTGTTACTTCAACACTATACAAAGACATCATTTAGCCATCGTAGCTTGCTGCTCATTTGTCACAGGCTTCACAACTCATGTTTGTGGTAAGTTATTTCTCACGACCCCTCAGAGAGAAAATCAGGTGATCCACTGTAGGTCCATCTGCTTGCATTCCACTTTTGGTCTTTGTGAGATGACTCAAACCCTCCAAGCCTCCATACCTTGGTCCCCTACATTCACTGAATAAGTGCATCAACTAAAATGAAAAAACTGGCGGCCACATCCTCCTCTTCCCCAACACCAGAGAAAGGGGGCTGATCTGACAAATATGAAAATGAGCACCAGTATCCTGATCTTTCTCTCTCTTTCTACCCTTACTCTGATGCCAGGGGAAAGGCATTGCATCCTGTATCAGTGCTGGGGACAAGTGCCTCTTTGCAAGGCTCCCTCTATTATTGGGCAAACTACTCCTTGTGTTCAAGGCCCCCACAGATACAGAAAACGTGTTATCACAGAAAGGGCAGGAAGCCTTGAAGCAGGTAGCCTTGGGAAAAGTGCGGCGGGTTGGCTGGGAAAAGTATGGGAAGCATTCCAGCCATTTTGAGAAGACTGTAAGGTCCCTAAGACTATGAGGGAAGAAGAGAAATTCACATTTATTGAGTTCTTGTTATGGACATGGTACTCTTCTTTCTTCCTTAACAAATTATTTTTTTAAATGTCAGAAATAAAAGGAAAAAAGGAGAATAATGTCCATTTACCTATCATTTAGATTTAACAGTGCACATTTTGTCATATTTATGTCATCTATTTTTTATATTTAGAATTACAGACATAATAATATTTTACCCTTAAAAACTTCATCATGTCCTACATAATCACAATGCCATCATTGCACCTAACAAAATTAACAGTAATTTCCTAATATTATCTAACACTTATTCTATATTAAAATTTTCCCCAATTGTCCCAAATGTCTTTCGCAGCTGGTTGTTCAAAGCAGGGTCCAATCATACACCATGCACTGCATTTGGTTATTATTACATCTAAGAACTCCATTAATGCAGATGGTCCCGGTAATTTTCATATCTTATCTTTTTATCTCCATAACAATCCTACAAGGCAGTTATCATTATTTCTATTGTACAAAAGCAAAAAAAAAATTGAGACTAGAAAAGTAGTTAGCCCAAGATCACACTTGTCAGTAAGTGTGCAGAGGACATTTCCTGCTTTTTTAGTGGCTGGGCATCCATACCTCCCCCCCATCTTGAGCAAATTCTATTGCATCTTGGTGTGGGGAATACTCCTGATGGCCAAGAGGTAGTCACATAATAGTTTTTGGCTAGTGCTTGGCCAATCGGATGCCTTGGTCCAGGACTTTGAGTCTAGACTAGCACTGTCCAATGAATTTTTCTGCAATGATGGGAATGTTCTTTATCTGTACCGTACAATATGGTACCACTAACCACATGTACTAGCTACTGTATCAAACAGCACAATTCTAGAAAGGATGATGCCAAGCTGCAGGGACATTTGAGAAAGTATACATAGCATCGGTGGCATCATTTAGGAGTCTGGTGGTGTTGGCAGCTCTGAGGGTTGGGTTGATGATAGTGTTCTGGATGGATCATTTGCTCCCTTTCAGAGCTTGACCCTCTACTCAGCCTATTGGATATCTGAGTTGTCCAAGAGCCATCCAGTAAATTTCCCTTTTGCTTAGATTTTCCAGAGTGATTTTCAGTTGTGTGAAATCAAAAGTCCATTGGCAGACACTGCTAGGTGTCACCCGATTCCTCTTTTTCCTCAGGAATAGAATCTCCATTTTTATCTGGGTGCAGGTTTTAGCTGGTTGTGGCTACTAACCAAGTTCTGGTCAATGAGATAGATTTTCATGTTTCCATAAGCCAAAACCTATGGTTTGTAGAACCCATCCATCATTTTGCCCAGATACCAAGCTATTCTTTGATCCCATCAAGAGGGGCCCTATCCTTGGCCTTGACCATTACAGAACCCCACTCTGGCTGGGCCCCTTCCTACAGAGTGAGGACCCAGCAAGGCCAAACCCTTCTAGACCATGGTTTAGATGAAAGGAACCTTGGAATTTCCTGACCAAATGACCCAAGTCAGCTTCCAGAGACTACATAGGCTTCTTCCCTGGGTTCTTCTTCCCAAGGGCAGATTATCTAGCCAGTATGAATACAATATGCTAGAGGGAAGGCCAAGGGAGTGGTTGTTTTCAGAGAGGTGTGAAGAGAATTTAGACAGAGAGTCCAGCCCACTGGTCCACGCACTCATGGGGCTCCTTACAGTGGGAGATGGAGCCAAGAGGGGAAGGGATGGGTAGGTGCACTACAGGCTAGTGACCCAAACTTACTCTCCCCATGTCATTATGGTCCAGTGTGGGACTCCAATGAATCCAGTAATTTTAAAATCAAACCTGGTCTTTCAGGTCTCACAAAGATCTATTTGTCAAGATAGAGGGATAGACATGTTTTGATTAATGGTTTCTGAGCTTATTGATAACTTTAAAGTATTGAGAGATACACACACACAGACGCACACACACACATTTCCACTGTACTATAGTTCCAGGTCTTACAAATACTAGGGGTAAGCCTACCTGTGCAAAAGCTTAAATATTCCTTCCCACCTCTGAAACAGTAAAGATAACAACATGGTTCCATGGCCTACTTTCTGGGTTGTTTTCCTCTCACTTTCTCTATTATTTTCTTGTTCTCTCCCTGCAGTTCTCCTCTGGTTGCAATAAATCATATGTAGGCAGGACCTGGCTCTCTGCTTCTTTCACAGTCCCCCCGGCCCTTTAGCACAAAGTGTTCTTTCTTGAAAATAATAAAATAAAAAATAATAATTTAAATAAAAACACTTTCAAGACATGGGCTCTATGTCCAGGAAGTCTTGACCCTAGATGAGCATCAGAATTGCAAGGGGGGATGCTATAAAAACATGGAGTCCCTAGCTCCATCTTAGTACTTCTGATTCTGAAATTGAGGCAAAAGATTGTGTGTGTGCGTGTGCACGCATGCGCGCGTGTGTGTTTTAAGTTCTAGAGATGATTTTGAAGGAGAGCAATGGATGAGATCCTCAATACAGTAACCAGTTTAAGCACTCACTCCTGCCTACAGACTGATGTCATCAGAGATAGATCAAGAGAAAGGAGATGAGAATGGGGTGAATTAAGAAGCTGAACCCCCTGGGCCTCCCCAGCCCTACCTCCAACCTCTAGGGCACCCCATCTGCATCTCATTTTTATTGGCCTCTTGGCCTTGGATGGCTGTCATTAGCACTTCCCATCGCTCAAAACATGGTCATGGATTTGGAAATCAGGGTGGTAGCTCGTGGTTCTCAAACATGTATCTGCACCTCTTTGTAGTTGTGGGATTTCTGTGACTATACTCCTAATCTGCCACCGCAGCAACTGGCATATAGTGGATATTTATCAAATGTTTATCTAAGAAAAAGATTTTGTCTGAGTTCAAGGAGCACTGCCCCTGATTTTGGGAAAACATAGGATCACCGGAGTCTCATATTCAGATCCCTTCAAAGAAATGTACTAAGTGGGTTTTTTTTTAAGTTTTACCTAATGTCGGACAAATGGACTTCTTGAGCAGCCCATTAGCAGACTTGAACAATGCAAATCACCTGTCAACCCCTCCCGCTTTATCTTTCATGGACATTTTAAGTGAGACTTCTGATACTCGTATTTTTAACGTTCCCGTTATTTAAAATACAGTCAGGTACAATAATATGCAATTATAACCTGCTTCAAGCCCTTAAGGGATCATTCATTTCATGCTGTCTTTAAAGATAAAGGTAAATTCCTTTAGAAAACTGAAAATACACAGCAAAACTGAAACCCAACAAACATTTAGATAACACAAAACAGGAAAACTTCAGAGCTGGGGGCCAGATGTCTTAAAGAATTTTTCTAAGGAAAAGTCTTTGAGATGAACAGTCTCTGCTGGTTTGGTGCCCAGCATTTTTTCACTGGAGCTGCTATTGCACAAGATTGCAACAACAGTTTGATCTTTGTCTTGATCTTGGTTATTCTTGGCCCCAATAGGTTGGGATTATTTTCAATAACTGCGCTGGAAACAGCTCTGTCAAGTGCCTTCTTTGTTTCAGGCCACAGATCTTGACTGAAAATAGTACAATGGCTTCGTTAGGGGCTATAAAAGGCTCATGCCAGGAATCTTTGGGAAGCCACAATAGAAAGATATCAAGGCTGTTTAGGAGGAAATAAAGACAACTATCTACCAGGGGGTCCATTAAACATGCTCTTCCTCCTTTGCTGGAACAAGCAAGTGACTGAGCCTCACCATTTGGGGTCTGCTTCTTGCAATGGCTTCACTGACCCCACAACGCCCCGAGGAGGAGTCCCTGGGGCTTGGCTCGGGGTCATCGGACTTGAGGCTTCATCTAAGCCACACTGGGAGATGAGTGTCACTGCTAGGTTCCCTTGGAGGAAAATGTTAAATTGAAACCAACCCCATCGCCAGTGTTTCTCCAAATAAAAGGAGCATGCTAAGTGAGACAATTGTAAAATATCATCTCCTCCACTCCGCTTTTTGCCAGAATATTCTATTAACTTAGCAACATTCAGAGCCTTGTCAGGATTCCATATTACAGTCCACAGACTTAATTGGGACCATACAGAGAGAATGGCAAGCATGGGCTAAGTTTCCCAGAGGTTTGGATTATTTAAAAGAGTCACACAATATGGGTTAGGACTGAGGAGGCCCAGCAGGGGGATGCAGAGGGTCAAAAGCAAGATCTACTATATTTTGGTCTGTTTGACTTCTCTTCAAATGTTGGAATTTTTTTAAAAATTTAGAATCTTAAGCCAGACAAATATCTTTAACATTGACGATCCTCTTGGTTTCTTTTCATAAAATGCCTAAGACCTAGAGAGGCACAGCAACTAGATGTGAGACTCAAAGTCACAAAACGATCTGAGTTGTGGCCAACTCATGCCTACTTGTTCATGCTCAGTCATGAGAAGATTTTTGGGAGCTAATGGCAGCCGTTGAAAAGGTCGGAATCAGGGACGGTTGGCCGCTCCACTGCAGCCTCAGGACAAGGTTATGAAGAAAGCGATTCTCAAACCATATTATATCACCTGGCACGAAAGAACGTTTCACTCCAAAACAGACACAACCACCACACAGCGGGATAGGAATATGCTGTCATTATAGCCAGTCGTCAGGCAGTCAGAAGTCCTCCTAAACCGATGGTTGGACAAGGGCCCACGTAGAGTTCAATTCTTGGGTACCATCCCTAAGGGTATCAGCTACAGATGTCACCAGGCTCTTACCCCTGGCTCACGCAAGAGCAGAAGTATTGCTAAAATATTTGGGCAGATCCGCGTACCTTGAATTCATGTCATGTCGTCAATGAGAACTCATTGCCACCTTCATCTTGCTAATTAACAAGTTATTTATTCTAATAATAAGACCTTGTTCTGACATTTGCTATGCCCATTACCATGATCCAGATAGCAGAAACGGGTATGACAGCGGCCTCCAGCGGGAAGGCCCCTGTGCTTCGAACACCCACACACCAGCCCTGGGGGGTGCAGGACTGATCCGCATCTGGCTTAACCGCAATTTGCAGCATGTAATATCACTCTGTAATCGGTGAGGAATTTTTAACGTTTTTCGAAGATTTATTTATTTTGAGGGGGGAGGGGCAGAGAGAAAGGGAAGTGGGAGAGAATCTCATGCAGACTCCCCATTAGGCACAGAGCCCAACGCAGGGCTCTATGATCATGACCCAGGACCCTGAGATCATGACCAGAGCCGAAATCAAGAGTCAGATGCTTAACCCACTGAGCCGTGCAAGTGCCCCCAAACTGGTAAGGAATTTTACAGTAAATTTCAGACATTATAACGAACTGCTTCATGGTAAAATAAGAACTCAAACCCAGCCAGGTCTTCTGACTTCCATTCCAAAATCTTTTCCAAAGGGCCGCCTGCCTCTCTTCAATTAAAAAAAAAAAAATCAGAAAAAGTTTGCTAAACACATGCTAGACAAGGTGTCAAAATACAAAATCAAGCAAACCCATGAGACTGGGATTCTCTGAAATCAGTGGTTAGAAACCCAGCTTGGTGTGTCCCACAACTTCTACAAAGGAGTGTGTTTCAGGGCTGAGAACCCCCCTTCTCTGAGTCCCACGGGGCCATCAGCGGACGCACAGGGTGACCTCTCAGTGTCATGGCACAGGGAATTCTACAGAGAACTCGTTCTGGTCCACAAGGGAATTTTGGCTTCTTGGCTTGTCTCAGTGGGTCTGCGGGATGTGGTGAGATGGATTCATTAGAGGCACTAAAGAAATACTTGTCAAATTAAATTCTGCTGAAAATCCTGTTGGTTTCCTGGGAGCCTGGGGGAAAGGATTTGGGAAATGTCCACAGGGCACTGAATTAGGCTTAGAACTGTTTTTTGTTTTTGTTTTTTTTTTAAAGATTTTATTTATTCATTTGAGAGAATTCATTCATTTATTCATTTATTCATTGTGAGAGAGCTCACAAGTAGGCAGAGAGGCAGGCAGAAAGAGAGGGGGAAGCAGGCTCCCCGCTGAGCAGAGAGCCCTATGGATGCGGGGCTTGATCCCAGGACCCTGGGATCATGACCTGAGCTGAAGGCAGAGGCTTTAACCCACTGAGCCACCCAGGTGCCCCAGGCTTAGAACTGTTTGTTTTGAATCCTGTTCTAAGATTTTGTGTAGTCCTGTGATTTTTGCCCTTAGCTACATGTGAGATCATATGAGCAGGTGGCACAAATCCCCAGTGCCCGGTTCTGTGCTGGAGCAATGAGACCAGAATCTCTGGGCTTGGGGTCCAGGCATTAGTGGTTCGGTTTGTTTTTAAGGTTTTCAGATGATGTGAATGCGCAGCCAGGGTTGAGCCCGTCTGCTTCTCAGACGGTGATTTTCAAGCTACCTGGGGACCTCATTGTAAAGCAGGTTCTGAGATGGTGACTTCTAGCAACCCCGCCTGCAGGTGACGACCATGGGGCGGGCGCTTGCTGCCGCGCGGTGGACCACACTTTGAGTGGCAAGGCCTAATCTCTCACCACCAAAAGGATTTGAGAGCAAAACCGCTAAAGCCACGTCTGAGATGGGCCAAAGTAATCCAATGCAATCCTTCCAGAGGATGTGAGGAAGACAGCTTCAGTGTGAATATGAATCAAGTAAAAACGATTCAACACCTAAACGTTTCCTAAAAACCAAACTCTGATTTCCCAAAAACTTGTCTGAAATGCTTAGAATATTTTTCAAATCACAAAAATAGCATATGGCTCTAGTTCTAAAAAGTTAACTGTCTACTGTTTAAAAAAAAGTCATCTCCCCATTCTCTCATTATTATGTCCTTCGTATGTATGGATTGTCTCGGATCTCACGGCCTGTGCAGTTAGCCTGCTAGAGAGTGGTACCTGTGTTTGCCCTTCCTGCCGGAGCTCGCTGATCGTTCCTGCCAGGATCCACGGAGGGTGTGGAGGCCGCTGCCTTCCACTGGGCTGGCGGGTCTGCAAACAGCATAGGCGGCTGGAAAAGAAAGGGCAGTCTTTAAATGTAAACAAAGGAGCAGGCTGGGGCTCCTTGAGTGGCCTTTTCGCTACATCTGCATAAGCACATGGTGACTGACATCAGCCCCAGCAGCTTGGATCTGAAAGAGCGAGAGAATTCTGCAAACTCAGAAAGAACAGAAAACCCCAGCCCCTACCCACAGAGCCCAAGGTATGCGCCTGTGAATTATGTTATCAGCTGCGCAGCAGGACTGTGTAAAGCACTAACTAGGAACAATATATAAATTATTATGAGGTCATTCAATGTGCAGATCAAGTGCAATTAAAATGCAAAAGACTTTTCTTCTTACCTGACTCTGAAAACATTTTTTTGCAACACAGGGGTGCCTCAAATTGTCCAGGAGATCAGGAGTAGTGGGGTGGGGGAGAGAGGAGAGGGGTGTGTGTGTGTGTGTGTGTGTGTGTGTGTGTGTTGGGGGGAAACCTGATTACCAGACTCAAAAAGGCTAACTGCAATTTGTGTTCTTTTTATGTAGATTAAATGCATTGACTGCAGCTTGTACTGCTTAGATACGCAGCAGGGAGTCAAAAGCTTGGGTATCAGTCAACCACAGCCAGCAGCTAAAGCCTGGGCCAAATCTGTTATTGTGCCTCAAATGAGACACTTAATCTAATCTAATGGGAGCAAACCCCCCTGGACAAATAAAAGGGCATTACCAGCAACAATGGCAGCTGTAATGTTAAAAGGCACCAAATATTTTTTGGTGATAACATTATTGATGACTCCTCCAGCCTCCTTAAAAGTCTTGCCTTCTAGCTCACAGGGGCTCTCAAGGAGTCTCAGGAGGTCAATGGCAGGTGGGAACAGCCTGCCTTCTCACCCTCTCAGGAAGCCATGTGTCCTAGGTATACCACAATCAGAAGAATGTGTGTTGGGGTTTTTTTCCTCCCTGGAGACAAATCTATGCTCTCAAGTGGCAGGAAAACATCAGTGGGTTTTGATGAATTTGCCTTCCTAAAGCAAGCAAGAGCGACGCAACGGGTAGGCAGGAAGAAGGTGAAACTCAGGTTCCTGGGACAGGAACCGTAGCCATCTAAGTCACAATGAACCTGGAGCCGAGGGTCACAGAGCAGACCCGCACAATGTCGGAAACTGCAGTTCATCCTGAAGGACGTGAAATCCAAGCTTTCCTGACTCAGGAAAGAAGACCCTTTCTAGAAGCAATCCCTTCAGAATGCGTTCCCTTCCATTCCCAAGTCGCTACACAAGTGCTCCCCACTTTCAAGTGCCTAGGAATCCCCTGAGGAGCTTGTTGAAATGCAGATTCTGATTCAGCATGCCTGATGTGGAGCCTGAGATGGGAAACTTCCAGCAAGCTTGGGGCAATGCGGCTGCTCCAGGTACTACACTTGGAATCAAGAAGCCTTGGTTATCGGATCACATGCAAAGTCAAGCTTTAAACCTGGTAGCTTGGCTGAGTCTGGTGCTAAGGCTGAGATTTCTAGGTGAAGACTCCCGTGGTCCATTCTCCTTATGATCCCAACCTTATTTCTCCTTGTTCAACCAGCTCGCACGTGGTCTGTGGCCACTACTCCAACAGACAAACGCAGGTAGGGCAGTTTTCTGCACAGTGGATGGCCCCATTACTGCAGAAGCTTCTCTGAGTGACAGACACACAACCATTTTGCCAAATGTATTCATAGTCTATTGCTCTGTAACAGATCACCCTGACCCTTGGTGGCTTAAAGCAATCAACACTCCTCATCTTCCAAAACCTCGGTGGGTCAGGAATTCAAGAGCAGCTTTGGTCAGGTGGTTGTGGCCAGGGTCTCTCATGAGAAGAGCATAGTCACGTTGGCTGAAGTGACAGTTAGCCCTAGGTCTTGACCAGGGCTGGCCAGTCTGCTTCCAAGCCTGCAGCCTGGTGCTGACTGTTGGCCGGAGAATGCCGATTCTTTCCATGTGGGTCTCTCCCCACCAGGCTGCTTGAACGTCATCCCCGGCATGAGGACCGCTTTTCCCCAAAGCATGTGATCTCAGACACTAAGGCATAAGTCCCAACACCCTTTAGACCTACCCTTGGAAGCCACACAATAGATACTTCTGCCATATTCTATTGGTCACAGAGACCAGCCATGAATTCACTGTGAGAGGAGAATCCAGAAAGCCGTGAGCACCAAAAGGCAAGGATCACTGGAGGCTGGCTCCACACCAAATACGCCAAGCCTCTCTCTTCCCTCTGTAACACACGCCAGCTGAGGTCCATGGCCCCCCAAATGCCCAGAGCCACGTTCTGATTCCGTGCACAATTCTGCTCTGTTTACACTTATTAAGAGTTGACTGTGTTCACCACCAAACCTGTCTATGACAATTGTTCCAGTTGCACTTGTTATCAAAATTAAGTAATTTATATAACATGTGAATTATGAAATATGAATGCAAAAAGGAGTTATTTTTATGGGAACAAAATTGAAATTCTGGAAGATGTAATAGTAGCAGGTAGCTAAAAATGCTATTGAATTATGTGTCTGCCAAACTACAGTAAGAGACTGAAAAATCATTTAAAAATTGGGAGGATTAGGCACTAAGCTCACCTCGCAAGTGTCTTAAATTCTTGCTCCACTTCCCAAACCGGTAATCATGGTGTATTTTAGATACAGCAGCTCATGCAAGAAGGAAAGCTTGCAACTCCCATCAGCTGATTTTTATTCAAAGAAAACAACTTGGCTGTACATTGAAAGTTTAGTGAATGATGCTTATTTACGTATTTTAAGTTAAATAAAATGTTTACCGTTTCCGTGTACCATTTTTCAAAAATGATCCCTGGTTTTAATTATTTCTTTCAGTTAACCAACCAAATTCTGTTTCAGGTGGACGGGTACGAAAGCACCCATTTGAAACAGGAAATTGCTTCTGGAAATAGCACTTTTGCTTGGTGGGGGGACCTGGGTGGCTCAGTCAGTTAAGCATCTGACTCAATTTTGGCTCAGGTCATGATCTCAGGGTTGTGAGGTTGAGCCCATTATCAGGTTCTGCAGTGAGTGTGGAGCCAGCTTGGGATTCTCCCTCTCCTTCTCCCTCTGCCCCTCCCCTCCTCTAAAAAAAAGGAAAAAAGAAGTAGGGGGAAGGAAGGATAGGATTAGAGAGAATGAGGAACTTGACCATCTGGTTCTAGAAAATTCTGAGACTGGAAGACGATTTGTCTGTAACCTCAATTACTTGCTCCCAACAAGATAAAGCCACAGATGGCCTACTCTACACATGCGTGGAGCTTCATAATATCTCTTGGTGGCTTCTTTTCCCTCTCAAGGCAGTGTTTGCCTTTTATTTTAATCTGATTTTACATGCCTGCGATGGTTAGGAAAAGATGCACCTTTCTGGCCACCAGAAATTCACACTCCCCTTGGAGCTGTCACTAAGAAATGGTTACCCAGACGGGGAATGCGTTCTGCAGTCCACATCTAGCTGTGGCCCTGAAACCAATTCTCTTCAACGAAATATGACCGGCAGGGATACGGAGCACTTCCAGACTGGGGTTTTGAAGAAGCCTATGAACGTCATCTGTGGTCTTTCTCCTTTGGCTGGCTGTGTGCACAGGCCTCGGAGACCCTGGCAGAAGGTGGAAGAAGCCTGAGTTCCTGCAACACTCACTTGCTGTGGTGGGGTCACTCGCTTGCTGACCAGGAACACCTACAAAGAACTGTGATGTGCCAACACACTTGGACTTGGAGAGTTGTCTGTTAGAGCAGCTAGTGTTATGTCACTTTAACTAACAGAGGCTGAGACTTGCCCCCATTGGGATTCTTCTTTTTTGGTACGTACTGCGGATTTTTCACCCAGGGTGTCTATAGGATTACATACAGAATACTATCCATCAGTGCATTTTCCTGGGAAGAGGGTCCGCTGATTCTGTGGGTTTCTCAGAGGGGTCTGGGAGCCCCTCAAATTGTTCAGAAGAACTGTTCAGAAGAACAGAAGAACTGTTCTAAGAGATTTCCCTTCAATGTCTTATTCCTAATTTAATTCAGGACCTTATTCCACCCTATGATTTGGAGAGCTGCCTGCGGTTCACCCACAGATGCCTGCGGTTCACCCACAGATGCCAACGGTTAACCCACAGATGCCGACGGAAGGGAGAGTGAAGAGCCCAAGTCAGACTGTGAATGCAGCCGTGCAAGTGCAGCACAGAACTGAGCAGGTGGACAGAGGAAGCTGAGTTGAAAGGCCCCTTTGGGATTTATGACGGAGCTGCCTTTCTCCTGTTGCTTAAGTCCAGCCCCATAGCACACCTCGGTGACCTCAAAGAGCTACCATGCTCCTTTCCAACAGCCTAACTTACAGCCTAGAATTGAGGAGATTTGCTTTTGCATATTCTGAGAAGTAATCCTTCCCCATAGCTCAACTCTTACTTCCTGAAAAGTTTACACCCAGCAAAACCGTGTTAATAGCAGGGCAGCTAAATTTTTTTGACCTGCAGAATTCTACAAAGGGGCTAGAAATAGGCGACAGTGGATGGTGTCTGTCCTGAGCACTGAAAATTACTGCGTGAAACTAAGGGTCTCCAGAGAGCTTACTATTCATACGAATAATAGCATCTAGCCTCCCCTTCGGAGGCCAGGAATGACGTAATTGCCGAGCCAGGGTTTGATTGAGCCCCTGAGGGTCTACCATCTTCATCTTGAAGGAGTGTGGAAGGTAGCGAGCTACCCCATGAATTCCCCTCCCTGCAAGAAGCAAGCATGCAGGTAGCAGGTTAAAATGTTCATCTAAGGGGCGCCTGCGTGGCTCAGTGGGTTAAAGCCTCTGCCCTCGGCTCAGGTCATGATCCCAGGGTCCTGGGATCGAGCCCTGCAGCGGGATCGAGCCCCGCATCGGGCGCTCTGCTCATCGGGGAGCCTTCTTCCCCCTCCCTCTCTCCGCCTGCCTCTCTGCCTACTTGCGCTCTCTGTCAAATAAATAAATAAAATCTTTAAAAAAAAAGTTCATCTAAGGTAAGGGGGTGTTAATATTTGAAGATCCCTCCACCATGTTTTTAACTAGGGTCTGCTGATACCTTCTCCTCTTGCCCAGTTTTTAGACAAAGCTTCGTATCTCTGTTCCCAGGGGTTCTCAAAATATGACCCCCAGACCACCAGCATCAACAAATCCTTGGGCCCTACCCCAGACCTGGTGAACCAGACACTCGAGCTGGGGCCCCCAAGGTATGTTTTAACAAGCCATCCTGGTCACTCTGATGCATATTCAAGTGTGAGAACCACTGGACCAAACTCTACCAGAAGTCTGCCCTTTGCTTGCCTAAACTTGACCCATGCGGTCTCCAGGCTGGTCCGCGTTACTTTGCCTCCCAGACCGAAGTGGTGTAAGCAACTCTGAAGGCATTTTAGTTTTGTTTGTTTGGGTTTTTGTTTGTGTGTCTGCTGTCACCAAGATAAGCCTGTTCCTTTAGCCCTCTAAGAACCAGACGGCAGAAAGAAATTGACCATTGGAAAAATGGGTGCTTTTGTAACCATGAAATTTACATTCAGCCTGGTCAGGCATTTCCAGGTCTTCCTTCTCCCCAGCTGTTTCTCAGAGGTTGCTTCCCTCTTAGGGAACACGCGGACTTCGGAGAGCAGATTTCTCCCTAGCCCAAAGACCTCCTGATAAGCTCAAATCGACTCCCTTAGATCACGTCCCTTCAAATATTCATGTTTGCCTTCAGGGTTTATCAGAAGGAAGCCTGCTCCGTAGTGTTCAGGACTTGAAGGCAATCATTTGAGACAGAAGGCCCAGCCATCTCCCATTCCTAGCCACCCACCTCCTGGAAGCTTTCACACATCTCTTCCTTCTCTCAACCCCATGTACTTAGCCCTTTACTTGGCCTCTTTTCTGGCCTCCCCCTCTTTTCCTCTCTCTGTGCCCAGGAGCATCCAAGCCTACACTTCTCAACATGTACTTTGAGTCATCAGGGAGTCTGGTCTAACATGTAGATTACCAGCTCCTACTCCAGACCTCCTGAATCTCAGCGTCTCAGGGGTCCCGCCCAGTAACCTCACCTTTACACATGTGCCACAGGGGTTCTAAGTTGCACTGGTCTAGCCAGCACCGGTCCAAGGGCTCTGAGGAGCAGCAGCTCCGGAATGTCTTAGGCCTTGGGATAGCATTCTGTTGTATGGATGGGGTCCGACGTGGGCTGGGTGACTTGTCGGGCTGCATTTGCTAACAGTCTCCTGGCTTCTTTGTGGTCTCAGTGTTTATTCAAAGTGGCTCCGGAGAAAGACGGATGGAAATTAGAGGAACACTAAAGCCTGCCCCTAGCCTGGCCATGCCACACAATGGTACGACCTTCCAGGCTACCGGCTCACAGAAAAGATGCCAAGGCCCAGGTGACCATCTGATTTGCGCTCTGAATGAGACACAAAGATCATCTTTTAAAGTCCAGGCTCTTAACACGTGCACCTCAACACCCCACACGAAAACAGTGATGCATTTCCATTCAACTTCAGTGTTTATCGTGCCCACGAACCTCCCTGAGCTCGGGACGGAAGAATCTCCCTGGGGTGGACTTAGACGCCCTCCCTGTGCTTGTATGTGCCTGTAACAGATCTTGTTGTCACCCCGTACACGTCCTTCTCCCTCTACGCACTCAGGGCTGCTCATGCAAACATCTCCAGGAGAACGTCTCTAGAAGAACATGCTTGGCAGGAGCTCCGGGCGAGATGGGACTGCTGCAGAGTGAACACCCTGGGAAACAGCCTTCAGACACTGACAGATGCGAGCTGGTAAAGAAATACCCCAGCTTTCTCCTCCTGCTGGTGGGATAAGTCTGGAATGTCTCGAACACTACCCTTGAGAGTTCCCTCCCGAGAGAGAGTAGGCAGACCTCCAGGAACTCACATGGTAGCTTGCTTATTGGCACATTCTGTTGTGGCTTCCTTCTCATCCCTTCCCATGCCTTCACTTTCCAACCAGGGTTTCTTGGGACCGCCTTTCACATGAACAACTTGCATTTGAGTCTTTGTCTCTGGACCTGCTCCTAAGGGGTGGCCAAAGTGAGACCTTCCCTCCACCTAGGACTTAACAGACACAAAAGTGAGCTAACAGCTCCCAAGGAACCCAGGTCCATGGCACTTTGGCTTCATGGTAAAAATCATTGGACTGATTTCTGCTCCTTCTCCTCCGACCTCCGTACCAAATCTGTAGACGCCAGGGAAACTTCATGGCCCAATTCCACTGCCCTCCTAAGCAATGAGCCTCTTGCTACCTAGAACGACCAGGGCACAGCAACAGCCCTGGTTCGCCCTGTTGCAGAGTGAAGCCTCTCCATTCGACACCAGGAGGGCGAGATCCAAGGACAACCTGGGGTCTCACAAAGTCTCCGATTCACATCACGGGAGTCCTTGGAAGGTAAAATGTTCCACATTTGTTAATCCCTTTAACAAGTGTTTATGGAGCACTTGCAGTTTGTCAGGGTCTGGGGGATGCAGAGAGAGTGTGTGTAAGTTAAATCTGATCAGGCTGTTGCTAGACAGAATTCCACCAGCCTCTGTCCCACAGGTCTCTGCCACATATCTCCATCCTCTCCTGCCTAGATGAAGCCAGAGCCTGCTGAATGGTCTCCCTGCACTTAATTCAGACTCATCTGCTTCACCATCTACCTTGGGAGCAGCAGCATCCTGCTGAAATACAAAGCCACATGTTACTCGCCTGCTCCATAACCTTCGGAAGCTCCACCTGCCTCTGGGATAAATTACCCCCTAGATTGTCTATGCAGCTGAGGGCTCTCAAGCGTGGCCCCCAGTCGTTTGCCCAGCCTCATTTCCCTTCACCTCCTTCCCTTCCCACCGGGTGCTCTGTGCTCCCCCAAACACAGTTCTTTCAGACTGCTGTCCTTTTCTGCACATGCTGGTCCCCAGGCCTGGATCACACTTTCCGCTTTAGCCAAGCCCTGCTCATCGCTGAGCACCCAGTTGGAACGCCGCTTCCTCTGTAAAGACTTCCTAACCCCTCCCTCAACCTCTGACAGCACCAACAGCCACATCCTCTGGGTCCCTGGCTATCATCACACATCTGGCTAATTCAATACTGACCACACTGTGAGGTTGTTGTTTCTGAGTCTGGCCTTTCCCTAAGACTGTGAGCTGGAAAGAGAGCAGGTCCATCGCCATTTTGTTCATCTTGGTACCCAACCTGCGGGCCAAAGATGATGCCTGGAACACTGTACACTGTAAGACATTTTCACGAGTGACTACGTGGACCTCAGAGAGCCAAAGGGAGATTTAGCCCTTTCTCTCTGGGGTTTGGCACCGTTCCTGGCATAAGAGCCACTGCACGTACCTGGAGAGGAATGTTCGCTTGGGCTGTCCTCTCCGCTTCCTTCCGTTTGGGGCCCCCAGCGCTTCCCTCCCCTGCTTTAGAGCTGAGCTCTGGAGGCTGCTCCAGGATTTGAGGTCACCAGGGTGCTCGGAAGTGCCGGGAGCCAGAGCGGAGCAGTTGGATTTTTATTTCCCCCAGGGTGCCCTGTGCTGCTCCCCTGGGCTTCCACTGGCAGGAGGAGGCAGGAAGCTGACCACACGGCGGCCCCTGACGGACATCCACAGGGAGCCCTCAAGTCTAGGGGCAGCGAGGAGGATGAAGATGGGGGAAGGAGTCAGATCGAAGCGCATCCGGCCTAGAGGAGTTGAAATGTCATTCACAGGTGGAGGGGAGGGTCTCAGAAGGGACAAGCCAATGAGTTGTCTGGCAGCATCCAGAGGACAGAGGCCACGACTCAGCCACCTCCCCGATGCTCAGCTGAGGCCAGCAGGTGCCTCTTTTTCTCCCAGAAGGCTGGCAGCAGTGCTGGCCTGGGCGCCCTTCGGTCACCCTCAAACTCAACAAAAAAAATCAAACTTTCTCACTCAGCCCAAAGACCCCTTCTTCAAGGTACAGTCCAAAAGTTTTCATTCTAGAATGATCTGGCCTTTCTAAGTGCTTCCTATGCCTGACCAGACCAGGCATAAAGCGATGTCCTTCCTGTGCCTCAGCTCCATGAACTCCCATGAGGAATCCTGGTGGGGAAAGTGCTGTCATCACCCCTCCTTTTACAGATGAGAAATTGGGGGCTCAGTGAAATTAAGCAACTGGACCACATTCGCATGGCTAGTCAGCAGCCTAACTGAGACTCTTCCCAGCTCTCTTGGACCCCATGATACAGGCCTGGAATTTCTACCTGCCGCCACCTTGAGTACGATGCTTTCCCTGATGCACAGGGAAAGGAGGCTGGAGAGAAACAAGGTAGGGGTCCTGGGTCCCGGAACATGGCCACCAGCAGGCACCCCATTTTCTGGACCTCAATAATTTCCTCCTTTAGATTTAACATTGTATGAGTCTATGGTAGATCACATTTTCTGCAATGCTTGGCTTTCATGGGTCAGTATCTGTATTCTATGAAAACACAGACTGGTGAGAAATGAAATTGAGTTTAAGCAGTTGGCATATCCCTGAATCATGGTATAAGGAAGGCCTTTAGTTGTTATTTTTAGGCTGCTGCATTGATAAAGCTTCTTCAAGGACCAGATTATTGGCTTCCTTGGCAAATTTTGGTTGTTAAGTGTTAAGCCCCTTGGGTTGGATCTGCCCATGTCAGGCCACCAACTTTCTGAGGACAGTAACTCTTCAGATTGCTATGAGTCCCAGCAAATATCATGAATGCGCAAATGAAGAACACCTCTGGGGACGACGATCATGGTGGTAATTCAATAACCATGTCTTCAGGGTTATCTGGGATGATCACTAGAAATTGTTCCAATTACCACTACTACTGCATAACAGACCACCCTAAACCTTCGTGACATTAATCAACACTTACTCTGTCCACACATGGACCCTGTGAGGCAGCAATTCAAAGACAGCCAGAGTGGGAATGGCTTGCCTCAGCGTCATGTGGTTTGGGCTCTAAATTAGGAAGACCCAGTAGTTGAACATGACTGAGTGCCTGGGGGCTGGAATGACCTGGAGGTATTCACTCACATCTGAATGTTGATCCTGGCTGTTGGCTGGGATATCGGCTGGGTCTATGAATCAGAATGTATGCACACAGCCTCTTCGTGTAGCTCCTTGGGTTTCCGCATGCCACGGTGGCCTTGAGCTGTCAGATTTCTTTCATGGCACTTCAAGCTCAAAGTGTGAATGTTCCAGAAAGCAAAGCAGAAGCTGTACTACCTTTTATAACCTAACCTCATATGTTACTTCTACTTCATTTTTTAGGTTACAGGTAGCCTAACCTACGACAGGTAAGTCGTAAAGGCCAGATAAGATTCAAGGGGAAGGGATATGGTCGTCCACATCTGAATGGTAGGAATGCCCAAACTGGCACTGTATTTTCATTCTTCCACAGGACAGGAAATGTGTCTTAGTTGTCTCTGAATCCCTACCATCTACCGTGGGGCATGGCACAGAAGAGGTGCCCGATGAGTGACTGGCAGATAAAGCAATGAACAAGTGAAGGAAGGAAGGAAAATTTATCCCACTGAAGAGTGTCATCTTTTCCACCTATTTTTTGGTTTGCATTACGTTTGGTTATGCACTTCAACAGTAAATAAATCACGATTTGGGAGTGACTCCACAGAGTGGAAAAGAAGTCAATGGCATTATAATAGTTCGGCTTTTAAAGATTTACTTATTATTTATTTGAGGTGGGAGAGAATGCAACCAGTGTGGGGGGATCTGGCGGACGAATGGGGAGGGGCAGAGGGAAAGAGAGAATCTCAAGCAGACTCCCTACTGAGCACAGAGCTTGACGATGGCCCCATCCCAGGACCCTGAAATCATAACCTGAGCCAAAATCAAAAGTCGAGCACTTAAGTGACTGGGTGCCACCCAGGCATCCTGATGATAGTTTGATTTTAAGAAACATTCTATCTGTGGGGGTCCCTGGGTGGCTCAGTCAGTTAAGCATCTACCTTTGGCTCAGGTCATGATCCCAGGGTCCTGGGAGAAAGTTCCACATCGAGTTCCCTGCTCAGAAGGGAGCTTGCTTCTCCCTCTGCCTGTCGCTGCCCCTGCTTGTATGCTTATGTGTGCTCTCTCTCTCTGATAAATAAATAGAATCTTTAAAAAAAAGGGAACATTTTATGGTCATTAATCTTTCCTTGACCCAATATGGTCTCCTATTTTTTAATCTGTTCTATGGTTTCCAACAGGATGGTTCAGAAATCAACTTCTACCACAACAGACTGAACATTTCATGGCAGGGTCTGAGCTCACTTCCCTAATTGGTCTGCCCCGTTCTTCATGGCCCCCAGTCCTCCCTTGCCCATGTTCTAGTTGAGTCCTAGTTTTTCCTTCTCTTTCCCCCCCCCCCACACCTCCTCTTTTGCTTCTCCTCTCTTCTTTTTTTCTCCTCTCCTCTGGCCTCTGCCCACCCAGACTCCCCCGCTGCCCCTCCCTTCCTTTGTTGCTCACCCCTCCTCCTCTGGTCTTTCCCTGATCCTCCCCTGCTTCTTCCCCTTCTGCCCGTCCCCACCCCCAAGTGCCAGACCCTCTAACTCGGGGATGGGAGCATCTCTCCAGCATTGCCGGAAGGGTCAAGGACCTGGGAAACCAACCCACCCTCCCCCGCCAGAGAGAGAAGACCTAGATTTGGATGAGAACCACTGGCCTCTAGAACTCTCTTCCTCACTGGTTTGGGATATGGCATTTCATCACTTTTACGGGCACCAACTTATGATGTCATATGAAAGGCTTAAAGCTCCTTTGGCTGCAAACTAGCATGAAAAGCCCAATCTTATGGAGACACAACAGAAAATAATTCTTTAAAAAGAAAAACCATGACAGTGGGAATTTGCTATTCCTAAATTAGCATTTGGAAAATACGAGTCACACAAACATATGCCAGCAGAGACCTCAGAGAGCATCTTGCCCAGCTCCTCATTCTACAAACAAGGAGCTGAGAGCCAAAAAAAAAAAAAAAAAAAAAAGGCAGCTCTAACAACCAGCATTTACTGGGTGCTGATTCTGCCCCAGGCACTTTATTGCTTTATTCCAGTTGTGCAACAACCAGATGAATTAGAATCATTAACCCTATTTCCAAGGTAAAGAAACAAAAGTTCAGAGAGGGTCAGTCACATCTGCAAGGTCACGCAGCCAGAAAATGGCAGAGCAGAAATCAGAACCCAGTATCTAAGATGAGTCCAAAATCTATGCTCTTAACCACTAGACTAAACTGTGTCTGTGAGAGACTTTTTTATCCTCCCTACACACAGGGTCACACATACTAGTAGCTGGTAGTTATACCAATTTCAGAAAGATAAAATGAGCAGTGCCTAGAATTCAACAAGTGATGTTACAGTTCAAGTCAAAGTCAAGATCAGACTTTGTTAAACTGAATTCTGAAGGAAGAAACTCAGAGATCCTAAGAGACTTCGAGGACGGTCCTTTGTAGGCACAGCTATGAGTGCAGAGTGAGTAAGGACAGAGCAGTATGGTTTACTGAGTTTAAGACTCGGACTTGAAGCCAGTATCCCAAGGTTCAACACTAACTCTGCTTCTTCCTAGCTTAACTGCTCTGTGCCTCAGTATTGTCATCTGCAAAATGGGAAAGAATAATAGTTATCTGTCTGATAGGGTATATATGAAGAACAAATAAAATTAATAAGCATAAAGTTCTTAGAACAGGTTCTGACACATAGTAAGCTCTTCAGAAGAAATTTGCTCGGTCATTACTCAGTGCTGTATCTCCAGAGCCCAACATAGTTTCAGTACACAGAAGGAGGTCAATAAATAGGTGTTGAAAACATGAAGAGAAATATATTGCTAGCTCTAATGGTATTCATCTGTTCTTCAGCCTCTTAAAACAGAAAACAAGAAAAACGAGTTTCTCCTTGATTTTACCTTATACTTTTCCCATATGTCAAAGGCCTGATTCTTCAGTGATTAAAACCACTATTCCTCAGCAAAGCAGCTGTTTTCTACTTTAATCCTTTTCTGAGGCCCATTTTACCAAGGTGGTGACATCTTAAAGATGTGGAATACCACAGCCTCAGGTCTCTTTCAGTCACAAGTCAAAACCCCAACACAATCTAGAAAAAGCCAGTTGCTGAATTTATACATTCAATTAAAAACTATAGGGATGACTTCAGGCATGGCTAGATCCAGGGGTTCGAAAGATGTCATCAGGACTTTGTCGTGCTCAATCTCCAGCTCTACCTTCCTCACTGATGGTGCTCTTCCCAGGCAAGTTTTCCCCTGTGATGGCAAGAAGGCCATCTGCAATATATATCCCCAAAGATTTATATCCCCAAAGCTCCAGATCCAGAAAAAAACGAAACACTTCTTTTTATGATCACTCCAGCCAAAGTCCTAATTTTAGCTCTGAGTGGACCAACTTGGCTCATGTGTTCATCCTTGAACCAATCTCTGAGACTCTCCAGAATGGAACACCTCGACTGACCAGGCTTCACACATGCATCCTTCACCCTGATTTCAAAAGGTAGAGCCAGCCCCACATAAGCTATCGGACTAAGAGCAAGGAGCACCCGGCTGGCTCAGTGGGTAGAGCATGACTCTAGACCTCGTGGTCATGAGTTCAAGCCCCACAGTGGGCATAGAGCTTACTTTGGAAAAAAAAAAAAGACTAAGACTGGGATGCTATTCCCAGTGGAAGAGAAAGTGGCTTGGGCAGGTATAATGAATACACACAGCCCTTAGTAGGTGCCTAGCGAGTCCATACTTAAAAAGGTACTGGATATGTAATCTCTATCTTACCTAAAGCTTCTTCTTTTCACCTCTTCCTCCAGCAAAAAATAAAATTTATACTGAGAAGTAGCATACATATGAACTGAAACAAATGCTTCACCAAACAAATTTACTTTTTATTACCCGTAATGCAGCCAGTTTCTATTCTATTGTATTGTAATTTATGCCATTATATTCCTTCCTTCCCACTTCATTCCATTTTATTCTGCTCTTTTTATTAGGGCAATGCTTACTAGATGCTGAAACAAACGGGCCTTAAACCTCAGCGGCTTAACAAAATACGAGTTGATTTCTTGTCCACCTCCTGGCCCACTGCAGATCAGCCAGCTCTCCTTAGTGGGCTTTTCCCCACCCGAGACCCAGACTCTATGTTACGACACCACCACCTTCAACACAGGATCATAGCAGAAAGGAAAGGGGGGGGAGGGAAAGAGTGGGGTGACGGCAGGGTTGGGGGAAGCAAGGAGAGTCCCTGAGAGGATTCTATGATTAGGCTCCCGAGTGGCTCATAACACTTACGTCTACACTCCACCGCCAGAACGAAGCTCAAGTCATGTGGTTCCCACCTAATCGTAAGGGCCACAGGGTAGTCTGTGCGCCCAAGAAGGGGAAATAGGGCTGATGAGCATCTAGGCAATCTATACCACACTATTTTATTCTAGTTTGTTAAGAAAAAGGAGATGTTGGTTCTGACTCCCTCTGTGGAATTCAGGACTCTGTGATGGTTGCAGGGCCCGAGCAGGAAGAAACCTGGCCTTAGCAGCCTGCCTTGACTTTCCTGCCTTGTGGACTAAGCCTCTCTTCGCTTCTGCCTTTCTATTCTTCTCTCTCATGGGACCTGACTTCTTTGTCCCTGGTGAGGAGACTCTAACGACCTTCCTAACCACCTTCTTCCTTGCCCACCGAAATCTGTCCCTGACTCTGACTGTTTGCCTGAGAACCTTCGGCCTTGGACGCTGAACTCCTTGAAGCAGCCTGTGGTTGCTGTGGCGGCCATGGCTCCTGTCCCCTGCCTCAGCATGCTGTCCCTCTCCATCTCTCTCATCCCACTGATCTGCTTTCTTATTCTGCCCAGCCCTGGGGCCTGTGCTGAGCAGCGTCTGCTGCCATTTCCGGCCTTGAGCCAGTCAATGACCAGCTTCTTTGGGGCGGCTAATGGCCCCTCCTACTATGGGGCTCTGCTCTGGGCTGGCTCCAGCCTCTGCTTAGGTCAGGACTGAAGTAAGTGAGCCAGCCAGGCAGGTAACAAGATCACTCTCTTCCCCTCCTGCTACTAGAGTGAGTGGCCGTGGAATCTGATTCCAACAGCATCCTCATCTCCCCCAAAGGCCTCAGGGTTCATTATCTAAAAAGCGCTGGCTGTTGGCACAGTAGCAAGTCTGTTACCGCAGAGAAGAGCTGTCTCTTTAAAACCAAGTTGGGGTTGGGGGTGGAGGCTAAGATCTTGGGCTTCCCAGTTAAAAGGCCTTCTGGGTCTGGAAGAATTGCAGGTTTACTGCTGTTCATGTTGATAAACAATTTCAGTCAAGACTTAAAAGGCGCTTACCGTGCACCAGACACTGTTCTAGGTACTTTGTAATACTAACCAAGCTTCACAGAAACTCTACAGATGGGGAAACTGAGGCTCAGAGAGGGCAAAGATCTGTACAAGGTCATGCACCTAGGAAGAGTAAAGCCAGGATTCAAACTTGGGCAGGCCGTTTCCAGATACTGCCTTCCTGACCACTAGGTTATCCTGTCCCCATGAGAATAATTTCTCTTTGTATATAATATTTACATGGCACTTACAGTTCTTGAAATGCTTCCACATACTTTCCTGACCCTCACAAGAAGCCCATGATCTAGATATTATGAGGAGGATGCTGCTTTGGAGCCAGCTTCCAAAGACCAATTGTTAAATTTTCACACCACTTGTAAACGATGGTCATTATTTAAAAGGAAGTTCTAGAAATGTACAATGAAAAAATTATATTCAAGCTAAGGTAATAAATACTCAAAACTCATTACTTCCTCATTCTTTTGCTATACTTTACTATCTCCAGGCACTTGAGGTTATCTGAATTTCGACTGTACATGTGCACGTGGAAATAACATGGGACCGGAGCCATGGGGCAGCTCTTCCCAACTCTGCTTTGGATGGTATCACACTGGTGGCACGAAAGCAGCCCCAGCAGCTGGATTCACGCTAGGAAATCCGCAGATCCTGTGAAGGAGTGCCCTCCCTGCCCGCCTTCCCAAAGGGGCCAGTGTTAAATATTTACCAGCATGTCGCTGTTCCCACAAGTCTGACCCTCTCCGCTCTGTGCTCATCGCAGGTCTGTGCTTACTGTGGCGTGTTTTCCTGCCCTTCTCAGTGTCATATCTCTACGGTCTAACCTGGTCTCCTTTCTCTCAAATTCCCCATCAAGACCCCATCCCGGTCTCCTGAGCCTCCCCAATTCCCTCTCTCTCTCTGCATCCCACTTTCCAGAAGGACCTTCCCAGGCAGCCCACAGCTGGCCGCACTTGGCCTGAGTCCACTGACATCCAGCCAGCCCCATGGCCCTCATTCCCACCAGGGCCAAGTTCTGGCTTCATTTTTGCAACTTCTAAGCATAAAGACTCACCCGCCCTCCTGTTTTCCTTCTCAGACATGGGAGTCAGTGAGGCCCAAAAATGTTCCTGCTCCAGACTTCTCTCCCACGGTCTGACCTAGCAGGGTGGGCAAGGGGATGGTTAGCTTCTCTGTGTGTGTTCTCTGGGAGCCGGATGCAGATCAAAGAATGAAAACGGTCCTTCCCTAGTCTTAATGCAGAACACCCTTAACCATGTGCCAAATGCTCCTAACCATGCCAAATGTTCCTGTGGCAGCCTGGACCTTGACTTACGGGCATCCAAGGGATGCAGGGGTGTTAGGGAACCATTGGCCACCTAATAAGTACAGAATATACATTCATCTTCATTCTCTCTGAAATGCAGCTCTGGTTTGTGAAAGTTAAGGATTCCCTTTCATCCACTATTTCCTTCACAGCCCCAAGGACTTGTGGGAATTCTCGAATATTACCACTACATATGAACATACATAGGGTTCACTGTATGCCAGGCACTGTCCTAATTGCTTGAATAACCCAAAGAGGCAGGTACTACTATCAACTCCACTTGAAAGATGAGAAAGTAAGGCACAGAGAGATTAAGTAACTTGCTCAAGGTCACACAGCTAGTAAGGGTGAAGCCAGGTCTCGAAACCAAGTGGTCTGGCTTCAAAGCCTATGCTTTTTTTTTTTTTTTAAGATTTATTTATGTATTTATTTGAGAGACAGTGAGAGAGATCACAGAGGCAGAGGGAGAAGCAGACGCACTGCTGAGCAGGGAGCCAGATGTAGGACTTAATCGCAGGACCCTGAGATCATTACCTCAGCCGAAGGTAGTTGCTTAACTGACTGAGCTGCCCAGGCATCCCAAAGCCTATATTCTTAATGGATGTACAGAAGTGATCTTAAATCTAGCTGGCTGTCGCTGGGCTTTGACAATATTCTGTTTATACCAGGGTTAAGAACTTACCAAATTTGGGGGCACCTGGGTGGCTCAGTTTGTTAAGCAACCGGCTCTTGATTTCAGCTCAGGTCATGATCTTCAGGTCCTGGGATTGAGCCCCATGGGCTCTGTGCTCAGTGGGGAATCTGCTTCTCTCCCTCTTCCTCTCTCCCTCTCTTCAATCAATCAATCAATCTATCTATCTATCTATCTATCTATCTTTAGGGGCGCCTGGGTGGCTCAGTCAGTTAAGCATCTGCTTTTGGCTTGGGTCATGATCCAGGGTCCTGGAACCAAGCCCCACATGGGGCTCTCTGCTGATCAGGAAGCCTGCTTCTCCCTCTCCCTCTGCAGCTCCCCCTGCCTGTGCTCTCTGGTGCTTTCTCTCTCTCTCTCTCTCTCTCTGTCAAATAAATGGATAAAATCTTTAAAACATTTTTTTTAAAGAGAACTTACCACATTTTATTATCACTATTTGTCTACAAGTTTGTCTACACCCTTCCCTACATACACCCTTCCACCTTGAATGCCTTAAGGAAAGGAATGTCTTGTTTCTATTTCTGTCCAGGATCCAGGGCAGAGTCCAGCAGGTGCTAAGTGCTCTCACCAAAGATTAGTTCAAATGAAGGGCCCGTCTCACTTTCAGGATGCGGAAACATCGTTTTCAAGCAAGGCCTAGAGATCTGATGGAAAAGACGAGAGAGGCCAGTCAAGAACCCAGGTCTCGGGCCCTGGAGTCGGGCACTTGCTCTGCCCTGCCTCCCTGTTCCTGTTAGTTTAGCGGGCTGGGGGCCAGGTTATGGGGACCTAGAGCAGGCCCTCCCACCGCAGCGGAATGTCGATCAGTGGCTTCTCCCAAAAAAGAGTGTGCTTGTCCCGAACCCAGGCCCAGAAGAGACAGAGAACAAAAGGCCATTGCTGTGCTAATACCACTCCCTGCCAGCACAGGGGGGCTCAGGGTGGGCAGGGCCGGGCCTCCAGCCTCACCCGATAAGGTTTAAAGTCAAAGAGATGCACAGAGCACCCAGGGCTTAGGAACAGAAGCCAGCAACTCCTACTTCACTTTTTCTATGCATCAGGACTGTTCTGATCCAAAGCCTCTGAGGGACAAGGCAACAAGATCCTAAATCACCAATCTGCCCCCTAGCACACACACACTCTGTGGAGTCCTCTGAGCGGAATAGCTCAATCTTATCCACCTTGTCTTTAAGCTTCCGGCTGCAAATGGCTGTCTTCATCCTTACCCTTAAGGGCACAGAGGGAAAAAACGCCTGTTTAACATAAATGCAAACAGCCAGAAAAAGAAACAGGGTGTGTGTGTGTCAGGCTCTGTGTTATTTCATAAGGCATAAACAAATGACGAGTAAACAAAATAATCTGGCGATTTTAAAAATTCAATTAACCTCTGTGACATCACAAGTTCTGCGTAATTCATTGGAACTATACAATGAAATGTTGATAGCGTCCCTAAGGTCCTGGCAAAGCTTGAAGTACCTTTGACAGATCAAAGAAAAAAATAAAACATTACTCCATTTAGGTGCAGTGTTATGGAGAGCTTGGCATTATAGTTCTTTGGAAATGATTAACTCCATGCGGTATTGATGGTGACGATCCATTTTCTGGCATAATGAATTAGACATTCCTCCATTGTTCTGCAGCTCGGCTGCATTCTGTGTGGCAACTTTTTCAAAATACCTTTCAGTTTCACACACACACACAAAATAAAAACACGCCCCACCGACTGCCAGAAGAGAGAACATGAGCCTCAAAGCTGATTTATTTCTATCACCCCGAGTAACCTATTTCCTACCTGAGACATGAAACTACATGGCGGGGGTTTGTGGGGGCGGGGGGACAGGTTGGGAACGTTTTCATTTCTATGAACTGGGAGGGAAATTGCTCCCCTTCAAGCTGGGAGCTCAGAAAGCTTTGCTGAAAAGTGTCCGTTTTTATCACTTTCTCCTTGTTTTTAAGGAATAATTCTTCCAACAAAGACTTGCCCAACAGGCATCCCACTCATGATTAGTTACTCTGTGAAAATGAGAAACAACCTCTATGTGGCTGATAGACTTGAGCAGCGAGAGATAATCACAGCCTCTAATTTCCGAAACTCACAATTGTTTTCTGATTGTGGGATTTTTAAGCTGTAGAAACACGGACAGAAATGCAGTCAAAAGAAAAGTCAGCTAGTGTGATCTCTTGATTAAATTCCTCTCTTCAGTTTGTTTTGTTTTGTTTGTTTGTTTTTTAATGAAGGGCTGCCTCTGAGAGTGCTAATCTGTCCTTAACATCATTGCATTTCCTTATATTATGCTGTGCCATCACTCTGGCATTTAAAAGTGAAATATTTGCTTCAGAAATAAAAAAGATCGGCAATAAAATGTAGCTGTAAACAAGCCGTCATGGCTTTATTTTTCATAGATAAATACACAGTAAGTTCAAAGTCGAATTGAATTCCTAAAGCAATACTCCACTAATCTGTATTCGGGGGTCTCAAGCGTATTATCTGTAATTTACAACCAATTTAAATGGCATTAACAGTCTTCCCCTTCTGGGAATTTAAATTTGCATCCTACCATTGAATTAAACAGTGATTGCATATTTTCTATAGGGGACGGAATGCTCTTTGATTCTTGTTTTGAATAATGAAGCATCTATTCATGCACAGGGTACAGTGTGCTCCTTTGTCCTCCCCGTAATTGAAGCAAAATGTGAGTTAAAGAGATTTTTTTCCCCTTAGCCAAAGGTTTGTTGATTGGTGTCTATTTTCATCTATTCAAAATTAAGAAAACAGTCATCTCTCATTGCACTGGAAAATCATTTACCCAAAAAGGCCTTGAACGCAGGGAGGTCAAGTTTTGCCTTATTTGATCTTTTCAGAGATGGAGCAGGATGTCAGAAAATATTGCAAACTAACCTTTTGGGGAATGCCATTGTGGAATACTTCACAATTCTTTTCTAGGACCAAGAGAATTCGAAGTGGAAGACAAGGGGGGGAAATAGAGCCTGTTTCTAAACTGTTTCTAAACTGGAATTACCGCACTCTCCCACACCAAACTGTACTGAGATGGGAGGGGAGATTGCTTGCAAATCCTAGAATCTGAAGCCTTAGAAATCCAGGGATGGCACATTCGTTAGGGTACCATCCATTTCCCAGGGCGCACCTGCGCCAGACCTTAGTAATCAATTATAGCTGTCTTTGACATTGAGTGAAGCTAGAACCTCATCAGCACGGACTCTGGGCAGCGGATAGCAGCTGATGTGAGCTGGCACTGGAGGCAAAACCTATCTGCCATTTCAGTTACTCCGCTTATCTCATTTAATAGACAGTTCTACGAATAGACATCTTCTACGAAGATGAAGTGACCCTCCAGCGCACTCCGAGCTGGCCACTGGCAGAGCAAGAACTAAAACTAGTCACTACTGATTACTTTCCACCCCACACGGCCAGCATGCTCCCAGAGCCTGTCGCATGCATCATTTAATCCCCAGGGGCAGAGCACCGAGTAGGCACTCAGTGATTACTTCTTTAACCTGACTGCCTAAGAGAGACCCACATGGTTAAGCCCTCACCATTATGGAAAAGAAGTTCCTTCTTTGAAAATAGTAATCCCTCTGACCCAGTCAAACATAATTAGAATCCGAACAAAATTTCAGCATGCGTTTACCAACGCCTTCCTTCAGAGAGAGCGAAAATCACGCATATCAATAATGTCAACAAGAACAAAGCATTTATGAGAAGAAATTGTCTTCAAAGACCTCGAAACCTTTTGAAAATATCTATTAATATACGACTGAAATACAATTGCAAGCCATTATTCAGCAGGGGTGATGGAAGAACTTACTCTGCTGAATTTGAAATAAAATCATATCGAACAATTGAATAATTCAGACATTTCAAAAATTGAAAGGGGATTTTCTATTTATTAGTCCGCATTAGCATTCTAGTGTATTTTCCTTAAAGAAGTAAAAGACCGAGTGTTCCCCACACTTATCTAGAGAGTATCAAAGTTCCTTGATATGAGATGTTAGCCTTTTTGCTCTATAATAGGACCCACCTCTAGGATGTAAGAAGAGGGAAAATATAGAAATTCAGCTGTCCCACATTATCCCAGTGGTTTCAGCCAGGGACAATTCTGTCCCCCAAGGGACTTTTGGCAATGTATGGAGACTTTTCTGGCTGTCACAAATGGGAGGTAGGTGGTGCTAATGACATCACTGGGTAGAAGCCAAGGAAGTTGCCAAACATCCCACGATGCCCACGACGCTCCTGACAGCGGAGTTCAGCCAACCCAAAACTCAGCGGCACGGAGGCTGAGAAACCCTGGTCTACTCCCTCCACCCACGGTTCATATCAGTTCAGCCCTGTGTTGAATTTAGAAGGCATCAATCTGCGGCAACTAGGACATTTAACTGTGGGTGCCCGGATATTTTATTTCTCTCTTTTTTGGTTAAGCTACCTAGTTTCCTTGGGTGGAGGGAAAGGTGGCTACTGAGGTTCCTCTTGATTGTCTTCTCCCAGAGACAAATCAGGAATCAGGTCAGGCAGCTCAGTTCTGGGATTTTCAAGGGCACTGAGAAGGGCTTCAGGAGCTCCCTGGGGTCTCAGATACACTGTCCTATGCTGCACACTGGTCTAATAAAGGCGAGCGGGGGCCTGAACCACCTGCTACTGCATAAACCTGAGGGCAGCTTCCCTTGGAAGGTTTATGTCATCGCGGTAGACATGAAGGGAAGAGTGGGATTTTGTGGGTGCTGTTGTTGTCATTATTTTTATCTGTTGTTGCTGGTCCTCTACGTATTCTAGTTCTAGTTCTGCTGCCAACCTGCTCTGTGATGCTGGAACATTGCTTATATTTCCTGCCCCTCGGCTCATCAATCGGGTATGTGGCACTCACGCTGTTCCACTGGGAGAGGAAAGGGGAGACTGAAAGCCAAGTTGTTTGAAGTGCTATCCAGCGGGGGAAACATTTCTAAGTCCGTGGGGGTAGGGACTGTGTCCTGTTTAGCCTCCAGCTCCAGAATCCCTAGGCTCTGTGCTTACCACAAAATAGATGCTTAGTAAATAAGCATTGGCAATAATCTGGAATCTATTTGGCAATATCCAATGACGCTGAACAGTGATCTAGTGATTTCACTCCAAGGTACAAACCCCAAAGAAATGGTGCATATGTCCTGCAAAGAATAAGTACAAAATTCTTCGCAACAGCTTTGTTAAAAATAGCCCCCAAACCCCCAAAGAGCTCACATGTCCATCAGCAGGAGGACAAATGAATAAATAGTGTTCTTATGATGGAATGGCTGGAGCGAAAAAAAAATTCAACTATTGCACATAAAACTCTCAGCAGAGTGCCTGGTAGTACTTAGTACTCAAGACCCAGTACTGAGGGCTGTGCAGTAATGACAATGATGATGGTGGTAGCAATAATTATGGAGCATTCACCATCTGCCAGGCACTTATAGGGGATTTACACATACTAACTCCTTTCACTCTCAGAACAAGCCACTGGAGCAGTTTCTATTTCTATAACCATTTTACAGAAGAGAAGAGTGAGGTACAGAGAAGTTACATAAAATTTTGCTGGGCTGGGGTGCCTGGATGGCTCAGTGGGTTAAAGCCTCTGCTTTCGGCTCAGGTCATGATCCCAGGGTCCTTGGATCGAGCCCCGCATCGGGCTCTCTGCTCCGTGGAGAGCCTGCTTCCTCCTCTGTCTTCCTGCCTGCCTCTCTTGCCTACTTGTGGTCTCTGTCTGTCAAGTAAATAAATAAAATCTTTAAAAAAATTTTGCTGGGCTAATCTAAAATACAGATACATTCTGACCCTTTTCAAAAAGTACCATATATAAAGCAATATTGGGGAAATCAAAAAGCAACGGTTTGCCTCGTAGTTAGTCTGGACATATCTTTTCTCCCTTGTGTTTTAGTGCTTTGTTCTAGGCCTTTCCATCTTGTACCTTTTGGCCAATAGTATTTTTCAAGATCCAAAGCAGCACTTGCTGCTCTTCGGACTATGGGCTACCATTTGAAACGTTCCGGTTAGTGGAAACCTGATGGGGCATCTTGCCTTTGATTTGCCTCGCCTGCCCAGCCCCAGCGCTGCCTCCAGGCTCCAGGAAGGTATTCCGTGTACGAAGACGCAAGGGTAAAGTTCTGAGGCAGGCCAGGGGGAGCTTGGGGAGCTCCGCGTCCCACCAGATAACAAAGGCCACATCCTTCCAGGGGCCCAGAGCAGCAAAGGGGTGACAGAAGGCTGCTCCTCGCACAAGGCAGTTTCAAGATCTCCACATGAATACGGTATCTCTGCCTTACGGTGGGTCATAGAAATATCGTTTAGGTTGTTGCATGCTCTGCGGTGCCCCAAGTAGTGATCTTGTTTGCTGTTTTGGTGTGGAGGAAACTGGGGGACGGGGGAGTCACGAGAGTAATGAGCACTGAGGTCGGGTCTTAGCTGTTCACATCAAATGCTTCTGCACATTACTTTGGACTCACAAAAACATCCCCATTAGGAAAGGAAATAAATACAGGTGACAAAGGAAGACTCACTCCTTCACCTACCCCCCCTTCCCGCCCTGTCATATTGGAGAAAGCTGCCATTGGTAATGACAAAGTCCCGTGCACGTGTGCGTGTGTGTGTGTGTGTGTGTGTGAGAGAGAGAGAGAGAGAGAGAGAGAACATGGAGAGTTACAATCACATCCTAGCCACCAGTTTATTTATGGTTTGCTCAAGGTTTATTTCCCACCCCATCCCTGCATCCGCAATGAGAGGGTGCTGAGAGGGCAGAGATGGGACTATTAAATCCCCTCATCTACAGCTCATCTCAGCTTTCAGGGCAGCTGGTGCCTCCCCTGTGCGGAGAGCTGGCCCAGCGGCTGGCGGATACCGTTAAGTGGGGAGCCAGGGGTTCTGCCCAAGTGATGGGTAGCGCCAGCCCTGCTTTCTTGGGGGGCTAACCTGGACACTGGTTGAAAGGAGTTCCAAAATTCAGTGGGTTCGATGCTTTTAACTGGAATTAACTGGCTGTGTTTGGTGGGGTCCAAAAGAATAAACTGCCTAGAAAATGTTTTAAAGAATCAATTTGAGAGCAAAAGGTAGTAACTTAATTTTGGAATTCTCAGGGCACTGAGTAAAAAGTCCTTTTCTTAAGGAAAGCTCCCAGAGCTTTTAAAATTAAAAATATTTTATATAAGCATGAATTTTTTTATTAATTGACTTTTAAAATTATATAAGTAGTGGTCCCTGTAGACCTTCTAAAATAGAGAAAAAAAGAAATTAAAGTACACTCAAACCAAAATTTGACATACAACTTTCTAGTTTTCCCGTATGTGCACGTGTATGTTTCTATAATTATTTTTTAAATGGAATACTAAGACACTTAGTGATTTATAACTTGCCCCTTTTTTTCATTAAATGACATTGCTTGAACTGCTTTTCAGGTTAAGAAATAGATGCCACACTATTATTTAACACAGCTGCCTAGTATTCCATTGTGTGATGTACTAGAATTAATTTAACCAGTCCCCTTTTATGGACATGTTTCTGAAACTGGTTGTTTCCAGTTTTCCACTGGTATAAATAAAACCATGATGAATAATCCTGTAGGCAAATCTTTGTTTCCCTGCATGTGTGTTCTCTTAGAAAAATTTGCTAGAATTGTCACTGATGGGGCAAGGGTATTTTTAAGGCTTTTATTACTGAATTGCTTCCAGAAAGGTAGTACTGGCCCACTCCTCTGCCAGGGCTGTATGAGAGTAGCCTACTCCCCAAACACAGTGGGGTTTGTTGAAACATTTAAAAGCTTGTGATTAACCTCCCTTCTATTGTTTTTGTCTCATCCTATAATTTCCTCGGCTTCTCTCTGTTCTGTACCCACTGCTCTGGTATTTTCAGAAAACCAAGAGAGGATAGAACCCTGAGTAGAACCCATTAAAGGGACTGGTTTTGGCAAACTCTCAAGGAATTTCGGTTTCACGCTGGAAAAAGACAACACAAAGAGAGAGCTACCCATTCATTCTGTGAGAGAGGGTATTTACATTACATTTTATAACAGTCATAAATAAAAATGGCATTAATCTGCCAAGTTGTTGTTTTTAAAAGAGAAAAAGGGAGGAGGTGGTTGACCTACCAGAAAAAGCCCTGTGTCTGGCAGAGCTTTGCTATGAGTATGATTTTAAATAGCAGGGCAAAGGTGATGAAGCCCGTTCAACATCTCTGTCTCCATGGCAACAGAATCCCGACTCTGAGGCTGACACAGCGGCAGGGACCAAAATACACTCCTTGCGCACAATTACACTGCAAGTTAGGAGTTTCTTTTTATTCCTTGCAAATGAACAATTTAAAAATACAAGCAAGGACAGAAAAAGAGCAAGTCACGCACAGCTAGAAAAAAGTCTTTAAAATGACTAAATGAAGAAAATGAACATCGAAAGGGCATGATGAAGTCTGCAGCCTACACTTACTATGTGCAGAGACTGAAAATCTTTCTTGTGTGTGAGTAGAAAAAATAACTATGCATGCATATAAGTGTGTGCATTCACTTTTTAAAATGTCCTTTCTCTAAATTTTTAATACAGGTCAACCTTGCTTTCAACATATCCACTTAGCTCAGGTTATGATTTAATCAATTAAAGCAGCCACCCAATTTACACAAGTGAAAGCTCTTCATACAGTAAACCCAGCAAAACTCGAAAAAAATCCGCATTAGCCTTGAGCTGGAGAGGCCTAAGTGGCCTCCTATAAAGTCAGTGAAAACCTGCAAGTGGTCACTAATGCATCCTTGAATCTTCTTGAGATATAAACCTCCCTGTTTACTGTTAAAAGGATGTGAAAATAAAGAAGTACAGAACTGTGATTATAAACTGGGGGGGTCTTTCTGTGCTGGAGTCTCTCTGCTGGAGTGAATAGGCTCCAGAAACCTGGAGGGATGATATAACAAGCAAAGCTACTTAACACTGAGTTCTTAGAGAAGGTACTTCAATAAATGTCAAGGAAATAAATGAAGGAATGGGAACTAACAAGGGAACAGGAAAGAGGCATGTGATATGTTCACTGTATGTATACTTCTATTGAATGTGCCAGGACCATCTAGTTCAGTGGATCTCAGCCTGGGATGATTCTGCCTCCCAGGGGACACTTGGCAGTGTCTGGAGACAATTTCATCTGCCACAACTTGGGAAGGAGGGGCTACTGGCATCGAGTGGACACCAGGGCCGTGGCTCAACAACCTGCCGTGTGCAGGACAGACACAACAACAAAGAATGATCGAGCACAAAATGTCAAAAGTTCCAAGGATGAGAAACTTTGATCTAGTCTGATTGTTCATGTCCCTCCTTTTGGTTCAGAGGGTTCTGTGAGTAGATTACATGGTTTTAGGGTCTGTGTTCAGTATAAAGACAAAACTCTCCTTGAGTTGAGTGTTAGTATTTTCTTCATTGTTTTTATTATCACATGACTTTCCCCTTGCCTTAAGCACAATATGTTCTATTTTATTTTAGGTAAATGCTCCTGAAAGTAAAAAACAATAAACAGAAAATGAGAGGTGAAGCATTAAAACTAAAAGCATGGGAGTCTTTCCTTCAAAGAGAGCATCTGTAAAGTGGCTGGCACAGAGGAATGCTCAATAAACATGAGCTGTTTTATTCTTCCCTATGTTTTTTAGCATGAAAAAATTCACACATACAAAACAATGTATTGTGTGCTCACTGTTGAAATAATAATAGAGAAAGGTACTTTGAAACCCTTGTGTGTCTCCTGAGAATATTCTGTCCCTCACCTCAGAAAACCATTATTCTAGTTTTGTTCATCATTTCCCTGATAGAGGTAGAAATATAAAAAAAAAATTATTTGGCTTCCCTTGTTCTTGAACTTTACACAAGTGGGATCAAACCAAAATCGTTTATTTCTGTGAACTTCTTATTTCACTCAGTATTATGCTTTGGAATGGTTCCACCACATTTATGTGTCCGGCTATGGTTTATCCATTTTTACTGTTGTACAGTATTTCATGGTATGGTTGTATTATGATTTAACCATTCTACTGGTGCTGGACATTTGCTTTTTCAGTTGTTGCCTATTATAAATAAGGATGCCGTGTGTATTGCTGTATACCTCTCCTGGTGCACATGCACGAGTGTTTCCATTGTTTATGGGTCATTTGTGTTTCCCTGGCTATGAAATACTTATTAATGTCTTTTGTGTAATTTTTTATTAGGTTGATATATATTGTCTTTTTTAAAAGATTTATTTAGTTATTTTAGAGGGGGAGTGAGAAGGGGAGGGGGAGAAGGAGAGAGAAACCCTAAGCAGATGACACATTGAGCATGGAGCCCAATGTGGGGCTTGATCTCATGACCCAGAGATCAAGACCTGAGCTGAAACCAAGAGTTGGAGGCTCAACCGACTGCACCACTCAGGTGCCCCTAGGTTGATATATATAGTAACAGACTTCTAACATGACCAACAGTGACTTCTGCTTCCTGGTGTTCATAGTCTTGGGTGATCCACCCCCCTTGAATGTGGACTGGACCTACTAATGTGTTTGTAATAAATGGAATATGGCAAAAGTGATGAGATATCACTTCTGAAATTAGGTTACAAAACATCATGGCTTATGTCTTGCTCACAAGTTCTCATGCTGGCACTCTCTCCTGTCCTCCTGCTTGTGCCCCACAATGAGGCCAGCTGCCATGTGTTAGACACTCTGTGGAGAGGCCCATGTGGCAAGGAACTGAAGGAGGTCTCCTGCCTCAGTTGGAGGTCTCCTCCAACTCAATGAGGAACTGAATCCTGCCAACAGCCACATGAGTTGGAGCTTGGAATAAGATCCTTCCCAGTTGGGGCCTTGAGAAGACCATAGCCAATGAGACCCTGAAGCAGAGGATCTAGCTAAACCACACCCAGATTCCTGTCCTACAGAAACTGAGATCATAAATATACGTCATTTTAAATTTGTAAGTATTGAGGTAATTTGTTACACAGCAATAGAATATACATGTGTGTGTATGTGTGTGTGTGTGTGTAAAATAGATAACATATACATATTATACTTTCTAGATAAGAATTATTTGTTAGTTACCTGTGACTGGAGAAGCAAGATGGTGGAGGAGCAGGAGACCTAAATATCGTCGGGTCCCAGGAATTCAGCTAGTTATCAAACCATCCTGAACACCTACAAACTCAACAGGAGATTGAAGAGAAGAAGAGCAACAATTCTAGGAACAGAAAAGCGACCACTATCTGGAAGGTAGGAGGTGGGAGAAGTGAGTCTGAGGCGACATACGGGAAGACAGACCTGGCTGGGTCGGGGAGTCTCTGCCAGCCAGGCATTCTCAGCCTCCAGAGCTCTATGGAAAGCTTTCAGGGAACAAGAGCTAGCAAGAGCAAACCCGAGCAGATTACTTAGCCTGGACCCTGGCAAGGGTGGTGCATTTCCACCTCAGGCAAAGACGTTGGAGAATCACTCAACTGGCCCCTCCCCCCAAAGATCAGCAAGAATATCCAGCCAAGATCAAGTTTACCAATCAATGAGAAGTGCAAAACTCCAGTGCTAGGGGAATACAGCACATAGAATTCATGGCTTTTTTTCCCCATGATTCTCTGACGTTTCAAAGTTAAATTTTTAAAATTTTATTTTTTTTCTATTTTTTTTTAAACCTTTCCTCTTTTTTCATTTTAACCAATGTCATGTCTTATCTTATGAATACCTTTTTAAATATATATTTTTTTCATTTTTAGAGTCATATTCTGTCCCTTCATTATATGTAACCTTTGTGTGTGTGTGTGTGTGTGTGTGTGTGTGTATATATATATATATACACACACGTTATTCTTTCTTTAAAAATTTGGGAGGGAGTTTCTTCTAACAGACCAAAATACACCCAAAATCAAGCATGTATCTATGTTCTATTCACTAGCCTATAGGCTAGTGAATACACACACACACACATACACACACACACACACACACACACACACACATTTTCCCCCTCCTTTCTTTTCCCCCCAGTTTTGAGTCTCTTCTGATTTGGTTAGTGTATATTTTCCTGGTGTCATTGTTACCCTGTTAGCATTTTGTCTCTCATTCATCTATTCTTCTCTGGACAAAATGACAAAGTGGAAAAATTCACCTCAAAAAAAAAACAAAACAAAAAAAGAACAAGAGGCAGTACCAACTGCTAGGACCTAATCAATACAGACATTAGTCAACTAGAGTTCAAAATGACAATTATAAAGACACTAGCTGGGCTTGAAAAAAGCATAGAAGATACCAAAGATTCTCCCTTTCTGGAGAAATAAAAGAACTAAAATCTAACCAAGTTGAAATTAAAAAAGCTATTAATGAGGCACAATAAAAAATGGAGGCTCTTACTGCTAGGATAAATGAGGCAGAAGAGAGAGTTAGTGATATAGAAGACCAAACGATGGAGAATAAAGAAGCTGAGCAGAAGAGAGATAAACAACTACTGGATCACGAGAGGAGAATTTGAGAGATAAGTGATACCATAAGACAAAACAATATTAGAATACTTGGGATACAAGAAGAAGAAGAAGAAGAGAGAGAGGGGCAGAAGGTATACTAGAGCAAATTATAGCAGAGAACTTCCCTAATTTGGGGAAGGAAACAGGCATCAAAATCTAGGAGGCAGAGAGAACCTCCCTCAAATCAATAAAAATAGGGCAACAACCCATAATCTAAGAGTAAAATTTACAAGTCTCAGAGACAAAGAGAAAACATTGAAAGCAGCGGGGGACAAGAGGTCTGTAACCTACAATGATAGAAATATTAGAAGGGCAGCAGACCCAGCCACAGAGACCTGGCAGGCCAGAAAGGACTGGCAAGATATATTCAGAGTACCATATGAGAAAAATATGCAGGCAAGAATACTATATCCAGGTAGGCTCTGTCACTGAAAATAGAAAGGGAAATAAAAAGCTTCCAGGAAAAATAAAAACTAAAAGAATTTGCAAACACCAAACCAGCCCTACAGGAAATATTGAAAGGGGTCCACTAAGCAAAGAGAGAGGCCAAAAGTAACAGAGACCAGAAGGGAACAGAGACAATATACAGTAACGGTTGCCTTACAGGCAATACAATGGCACGAAATTCATATCTTTCAGTGGTTACCCTGAATGTAAATGTGTTAAATCCCCGATCAAAAGACAAAGGGTATCAGAAACAATAAAAAAAAACACAAGACCCATCAATAAGCTGTCTGTAAAAAACTCGTTTTAGGCCCAAAGACACCTCCAGATTTAAAGTGAGGGGGTGGAAAACAATTTACCATGCTAATGGACAACAAAAGAAAGCTGGGGTAGCAATCCTTATATCAGACAAATTAGATTTTAAGCCAAAAACTATAATAAGAGATGAGGAAGGATATGATATCATACTTAAAAGGTCTGTAGAAAAAGAAGATCTAACCATTTTAAATATATATGCCCCTGGCATGGGAGCAGCCAATTATATAAACCAATTAATAACAAAATCAAAGAAACACATCAACAATAATACAATAATAGTAGGGGTCTTTGACACCCCCCTCACTGATATGGACAGATCATCTAAGCAAAAGGTCAACAAGGAAATAAAGGCTTTAAATGACACACTGGACCAAATGGACATCACAGATACATTCAGAACATTCCATCCCAAAACAACAGAATACACATTTTTCTCTAGTGCACATGGAACATTCTCCATAATAGATCACAAATCAGGTCTCAACCAGTACCAAACAATTGGGATCATTCCCTGCATATTTTCAGACTACAATGCTTTGAAACTAGAACTCAACCACAAGGGGAAAGTTGGAAAGAACAGAAATACATGGAGGCTAAAGAGCATCCTACTAAAGAATGAACGGGTCAACCAAGAAATTAAAGAAGAATTTAAAAAATTCATAGAAACAAATGAAAATGGAAACACAACTGTTCAAAAATCTTTGGGATGCAGCAAAGGTGGTCCTAAGAAGAAAGTATATAGCAATACAAGACTTTCTCAAGAAATAAGAAAAGTCTCAAGTACACAATCTAACCCTACACCTAAAGGAGCTGGAGAAAGAACAGCAAAGAAAGCCTAAAGCAGGAGAAGGGAAATAATAAAGATCAGAGCAGAAATCAATGAAATAGAAACAAACACACACAAAAAAACAGTAGAACAAATCAACGAAACCAGGAGCTGGTTCTTTGAAAGAATTAATAAGATTGATAAACCCCTGGCCAGACTTATCAAAAAGAAAAGAGAAAGGACCCAAATAAATAAAATCATTAATGAAAGAGGAGAGATCACAACCAACACCAAAGAAATACAAAAAATTATAAGAACAGATTATGAGCAACTATACACCAGCAAATTTGACAATCTGGAAGAAATGGATCCATTCGTAGAGATGTATAAACTACCAAAACTGAACCAGGAAGAAATAGAAAACCTGAACAGATCCATAACCAGTAAGGAGATTGAAGCAGTCATCAAAAATCTCCCAAAAACAAGAGCCCAGAGCCAGATGACTACCCAGGGGAATTCTACCAAACATTTATTGGTTTTTTTCTACCAAACATTTAAAGAAGAATTAATACCTATTCTCTTGAAGCTGTTCTAAAAATATAGAAATGAAGGAAAACTTCCAAACTCATTTTATGAGACCAGCATTACCTTGATCCCAAAACCAGACAAAGACCACAACAAAAAGGAGAATTCAGATCAATATCCTTGATGAACATGAATGCAAAACTTCTCACCAAAATACTAGCCAATTAGATCCAACAGTACATTAAAAGGATTATTCAACACGACCAAGTGGGATTTATTCCTGGGCTGCAAGTTTGGTTCAATATTCACAAAGCAAACAGTGTTAATAATTAATTAATTAATTAATAAAAAGTTAATAAATAATAAAAGAAAGAACAAGAATGACATGGTCCTCTCAATAGATGCAGAAAAAGCATACGACAAAGTTCAGCAACTTTCTTGATCAAAACTTCACAGTGTAGGGATAGAGGGTACATACCTCAATATCATCAGAGCCATCTATGAAAAAACCCACAGTGAATATCATTCCCAATGGGGAAAAACTGAGAGCTTTTCCCCTAAAGTCAAGAACATGTCAGAGATGTCCACTATCATCACTGCTATTCAACACAGTACTAGAAGTCCTGGCTTCAGCAATCAGACAACAAAAAGAAATAAAAGGCATCCAAATCAGCAAATAAGTCAAATTTTCACTCTTTGCAGATGATATTTCTACTTTATGTAGAAAACCCAAAAGACTCCACTCCAAAACTGCTAGAACTGATACAGGAATTTAGTAAAGTGGCAGGATATAAAATCAATGCCCAGAAATCAGTTGCATTTCTATACAACAACAACAAGACAGAAGAGAGAGAAATTAGTCAATCCCATTTACAATTGCACCCAAAACCATAAGATACCTAGGAATAAACCTAACCAAAGAGGCAAAGAATCTGTACTCAGAAAACTATAAAGTACTCATGAAAGAAATTGAGGAAGACACAGAGAAATGGAAAACTGTTCCATGCTCCTGGATTGGAAGAACAAATATTGTGAAAATGTCTGTGGTACCTAAAGCAATCTACACTTAATTTAATGCAATCCCTATCAAAATCCCACCCATTTTTTTCAAAGAAATGGAACAAATAATCCTAAAATTTATATGGAACCAGAAAAGACCTCGAATAGCCAAAGGAATATTGAAAAAGAAAGCCAAAGTTGGTGGCATCACGATTCCGGACTTCAAGCTCTATTACAAAGCTGTCATCATCAAGACAGTATGGTATCTGGCACATAAAACAGACACATAGATCAATGGAACAGAATAGAGAGCCCTGAAATGGACCCTCAATTCTATGGTCAACTAATCTTCAACAAAGCAGCAAAGAAAGTCCAATGGAAAAAAGACAGTTTCTTCAACAAATGGTGTTGGGAAAATGGGGCAGCCACATACAGAAGAATGAAACTGGACCATTCCCTCACATCACACACAAAAATAGACTCAAAATGGATAAAAGACCTCAATGTGAGGCAGGAATTCATCAAAATTCTTGAGGAGAACACAGGCAGCAACCTCTTTGACCTCGGCCACAGCAACTTCTTCCTAGAAACATCACAAAGGCAAGGGAAGCAAGGGCAAAAACGAACTACTGGGACTTCATCAAGATCAAAAGCTTTTGCAAAGCAAAGGAAACAGTCAACAAAACCAAAAGACAATTGACAGAATGGGAGAAGATATTTGCAAACGACATATCAGATAAAGGGCTAGTATCCAAAATCTATAAAGAACTTATCAAACTCAACAACCAAAGAACAAATAATCCAATCAGGAAATGGGCAGAAGACATGAACAGACATTTTGGCAAAGAAGACATCCAAATGGCCAACAGACACATGAAAAAGTACTCAATATCACTTGGCATCAGGGAAATAGAAATCAAAACCACAGTGAGATACCACCTTACACCAGTCAGAATGGCTAAAATTAACAAGTCAGGAAATGATAAGTGTTGGCGAAGATGCAAAGAAAGGGGAACCCTCCTACACTGCTGGTGGGAATGCAAGCTGGTGCAGCCACTCTGGAAAACAGGATGGAGGTTCCTCAAAGAGTTGAAAGTAGAGCTACCCTATGACCTAGCAATCACACTACTGGGTATTTACCCTAAAGATACAAACACAGTGATTGGAAGGGGCATGTGCACCCCAATATTTATAGCAGCAATGTCCCCAGTAGCCAAACTATGGAAAGAGCCTAGATGTCCAACAACAGATGAATGGATAAAGAAGATGTGGTATATATATATAATGTGGTGTATATATATAATATATATAATATTATGCAGCCATAAAAAACTGAAATCTTGCCATTTCCAATGATGTGGTTGGAACTAGAAGGTATAATGCTAAGTGAAATAAGTCGGTCAGAGAAAGACAATTATCATATGATCTCACTGATAAAAGGAATTTGAGAAACAAGACAGAGGATCATAGAGGGAAGGAGGGAAAAATGAAACAAGATAAAACCAGGGAGGGAGACAAACCATAAGAGACTCAATTTCAGGAAACAAACTGAGGATTGCTGGAGGGGAGGGGCTGGGAGGGATGCGGTGGCTGGGTGATGGACATTGGGGAGAGTATGTGCTGTGGTGAGTGCTGTAAATTGTGTAAGACTGATGAATCACAGACCTGTACCCCTGAAATAAATAATACATTATATGTTAATTTACAAAAAAGAATTGTTTTTTAGTTACCTGTATTACAAATATCCTCACTCAAGTTGTGGCTTTTTTTTCACTCTCTTAATGAAGATTTTTTATGTAAAGGAGTCCTGAAGTTTAATGTAATCAAATGTATCAATCTTTAAAGTTTGAAATTTTTCTGTCTTTTTAAAAAAATTTTTAGAAGATTTTTTTATTTATGTATTTGACAGAGAGACAGTGAGAGAGAGACCACAAGTAGAGGGAGTGGGAGAGAGAGAAGCAGGCTTCCCATTGAGCAGAGAGCCCGATAAGGGGCTCAATCCCAGGACCCAGAGATCATGACCTGAGTCAAAGGCAGATGCCTAATGACTGAGCCACCCAGGTACCCCTGAACTTTTTCTTATTTAAGAAACTAAATAAGAACTTAACTTACAACTTTTTTTTAAGATTTTATTTATTTGACAGAGAGATCACAAGTAGGCAGAGAGAGAGAGGAGGAAGCAGGCTCTCTGTCTAGCAGAGAGCCCGATGTGGGACTCAATCCCAGGACCTTGAGATCATGACCTGAGCTGAAGGCAGAGCCTTAGCCCACTGAGCCACCCAGGCACCCCTATAACTTGTAACTTAACTTAAATAAGAACTTTGTCTTATTTAAGAATTCATTACCTACCCCCAGAGCTGTCACATGAATATTTCCTTATGATTTCTTCCAAAAGTTTTTAGATTTTGTCTTTCACATTTAAGTTCTTAAACCATCTGGACTGGATGTGTATAATAAGGTAGTAGTTCATTTTACATGGTATATGGTGAGGTAGGGATTTGTTTTCATTCTTTTCCCTTAGGGATAGCCAATTTTCCCAGTACTATATATCGAATAGTCCTTTTTTTTCCTTCCTAGTTGTAATTATAACTGCCATATATCAGGTTTTCATATATATGTGTGTGTGTCTGTGTCTGGGGTATCTTTTCTGTTCCACTGTCTAGTGCTTATCAGGAATATACTGTCTTTACTACACTTACATAATATTTGGAGAGTCAAATTCCACCACCTACTTTCTCTTTTTTGGGAGAATCTTGGTTACCCTTGGGTATTATTCTCCATGTATATTTTAGAAACAGTATGCCAAGATTAAGGTTGTTGGGATTATTGAATTTATACATCAATTTGAAAAAAGTGAACTATTTATAGTATTGAATTCCCCCATCTATGAACATAGTGTGTTTAGATTTTCTTCAACATCTTTCAATAAAATTTTAAAGTTTATTCCATGGAATTCTTGTACATTTTTGTTAGACATATTCCTAGATAACTTATGTACTCTTGTTAGCATTTTAATTGGTATCTTTCTAAAAATTCCTTCCTGGGGGGTGCCTGGGTGGCTCAGTTAGTGAAGCGTCTACCTTCAGCTTGGGTCATGATCCCAGGGTCCTGGGACTGAGACCCGCATTGGGCTCCCTGCTTAGCAGGGACCCTGCTTCTCCTTCTACCTCAGCCCCTCTCTCCCACTGCTCGTGTTCTCTTGTTCTCTCTCTCTCTCTCTCTCTCTTTCTTGCTCTCTCACTCTCAAATAAATAAATAAAACATTTTTAAAAATTTCTTCCTGATGTGCAAAAATGTTGCTGTAGCAGGGGAGGATGGCAGAATGATAGCTGGCCAGGTTTTATATATTAACATTAATATTAATCTGGCTCCAGAGCCAAAAGTGATCCAAGGAGAAGCACGTGCAAAACGATCTGCAGGAGAGTTGTATGGCTCCTCCTTTCACTTGGACTATGATGTTCAACAGGATTCTTTTTTTTTTTTTTTTTAAGATTTATTTGACAGAGAGAGAGAGAGTTCACAAGCAGGCAGAGAGAGGAGAAACAGGCTTCCTGCTGAGCAGAAAGCCCGATGCGGGGCTGGATCCCAGGACCCTGAGACCATGACCCGAGCCGAAGGCAGAGGCTTAACCCACGGAGCCACCCAGGCGCCCCCGTTCAACAGCATTATTAGGATAACATGTAGTAGAGTTCCTTAGCATAGGGTTCCTCCTCCTCCTCCTATTGCTTGGGTTGTAGTTCCCTCAAAATGCCCCTGTGTGTCAGGAAACACCTCCAGAAGGGGCAACAATAGCTTGAGTTCTAAGAACGGACAGCGAGGATTTACTTACAAATCTGGATCATTAAGAAGGAGTTGACCCAGATAAAATGAAAGGAGGTCCTCTACTAGAAAGCCTGGAAAAAACTGAAAGAGAACAAAGCAAACTAGGAGTAGAGATGAAGAATGGCAATTCAGGCAAGGAGCAGAGTAGCCGCTCTTGAGAAAGATGAGACTTATGTGAAGACGGAGTGTGACAGGGGTGCGGATGACTCCGCCGTAGGGGGGCACCTACCGGGTGATGATGATAATGAAGACTTGGGCAGGGGTAGGGGGTGAGCAGCTGGAGTTGAGTGAAGGATGATGAAAAAGAGGCCGAGGAAGGAAAAGGATGACAGAGACAGTATCCATGGCAAGGATGACTCTTAAGTACACAGTGGGATTTGGAAAATTTGTCCCATTTTTTCTTTACTTAGGTACTTGTCTAAGATCAAACTTTTCACCGATCCCCTCTTCTAGTACCTTCTTCAGCACACACTCACTGTTGTCCCCATCCTTGTCCTTCCTGTGTTCATTAATTCATACTGCTCTGTGCCTAGTCCCATTTTCACTTCCTTTGACGCTCCTAGGCACTAAGTCTTACCCTGTAATTTTTGCTTGAGTTTGATTCCTCTTTATGACTTAATGACAAAAAGGATGTGGTTTTTATCAATGGCCTCCAAAATAATCTCTTGTTACATTTCTTTCCATTCATACTTGAGCTCAGTAGTTGCTTCCCTAACTGCAAAAGCAATCACATTAGTTAAGGAGCACTTGAGAGCAGCTCCGAGGTCAAGGTATGTGTGTTGTACCTCACATAAGAGTGCTATGTGGGGCTGTTCAACACAAATTTAACAGTGTATTTTTGTGAATGAGACTTGGCATGTCAAATGCATCCTCTAGAAAAAGAATTAGTGTAATAGTCTTAAGATTTGTTTTCTAAAGTTGATACTGTAGGTTATTTTTGTGAACAACCTGATGTTTAGAACCTTTTTTCTCAAATAACTCCTTTTTAAACCAGAAATTTGGAGAGGAAAAAAAGAAAAGATATATGCACCCTTACATTGATTAAAGCATTATGTACAATAGCCAAATTACAAAAGCAGCCTATGTGTCCATCAGCAGATGGACAAAGAATATATATGTGTATTTTACACATATATACATACACACACACAAAGGGCTATCACTCAGCCGTAAAAAGAATGAAATTTTGCAACAACATGGATGGATGGATCTAGAGGATATAATGCTAAGTGAAATAAGTCAGAGAAAGACAAATACCATGTGATTTCACTCATATGTGGAATTTAAGAAACTAAACAAAGAAAGTAAAAAAGGGACAAACCAAAAAAAACTCTTAACTAGAGAATAAGCCGGCAGTTATCAGAGGAGAGGTGTGGGGTGGGGGGATGGGGGAAACAGGTGATGTGGATTAAGGAGTGCACTTGTCACGATGAGCACTGGGTGATGTATACTTTTGCTGAATCATTATACTGTATGTTAACTATACTGGAACTAAAATAAAACATGTGCTTTCTGAAAAATAAAAATTATGGATGCCTGGCTGGCTCAGCTAGTAGAGCATGTGATTCCTGATCTTAGGCTCATGAGTTAGAACCCCACATGTGGCATACAGTTTACTTACTTACTTACTTACTTACTTAAATATAAAGGCAGATGACTTTAGTGTTTTGATGAAAACTCCAAAATTCATAATTGTACTCCAGAAAAAATTGGATAGATTTTTATTTAACTTTCCAGGAATGCATTTGAAGCATTAAGTGAAACAAAACTATAATTAAATTATAATCACTTTTTAAATGTAATTTCTATATTTCTACTCCAGAGCTAATTTAGACATTTTTCATTCATTGATATGAAAAATCAAAATGTATATTTAAGACTAGACACTGTTGGGGTGCCTGGATGGCTTAGTCATTAAGCGTCTGCCTTCGGCTCAGGGAATGATCCCAGGGTCCTGGGATTGAACCCCGCATCGGGCTCCCTGCTTGGCTGGAAGCCTGCTTCTCCCTCTCTCACTCCCCCTGCTTGTGTTCCCTCTCTCACTGTATCTCTCTCTATCAAGTAAATAAATAAAATCTTTAAAAAAAATGATTTGACATTCTTTTCCTTATTTCTTCATATATGTCCAAAGGTCAAAATTTCTGTTTGTTGCTTTCATATTTACTCTGCTCTAACAAAATCCCTTACCAAAATGGGTAGTTAAAATCATTAATGGTGGGGCGCCTGGGTGGTTCAGTGGGTTAAGCCTCTGCCTTCGGCTCAGGTCATGATCTCAGAGTCCTGGGATCGAGCCCCACATCGGGCTCTCTTCTCAGCAGGGAGCCTGCTTCCCCCCATCTCTCTGCCTGCCTCTCTACCTACTCATGATCTCTCTCTGTCAAATAAATAAATAAAATCTTTTAAAAAAATCATTAATGGTTGTTCCAGACATTATTTCCAGAAGCAAAACTTTTTATTACTTCATTTTCCCAGTTTTCATTGGCTGTTAACATTTCCAATATTTCATCATGGACATCATGGACATTCTCTGTCAATTCTACTTTACTATGGGTTACTACTCATTCCTTTTTTTTTTTGGACTTTATTTATTTATTTGAGAGAGAGGGTACAAGCAGGGAGAAGGAGAAGAGGCAGAGGGAGAAGCAGACTCCCCACTGAGCAAGGAGCACGATGCGGGACTCAATCCCTGGACCCTGGGATCATGACCTGAGCTGAAGGCAGATACTTAACCAACTGAGCCACCCAGGCACCCTACTACTGTTTTTCTTGATAAATGTAAGAAACCATTCCAGGAAAACCCTTATGTATAATCATAACAATGGAAAGGTGAGGTTTAAATTTCCCAGCTAACTCCCTTAGTTCTTAACACATTTTAACACGTACAGAAAAATTTAAGAAATATGGGTATTCTGCACATGTACCCTCATAAGTCCTTAGTGATTGATTTCAACTGGATGATGTCTTTTCTGATATATATATATAATATGTGGGATGATACATATATGATATATATATCATAAAAGGCTGATATCTTTTATTTTATTATATGTATGTATGTATGTATGTGTGTGTGTATATATATATCCCCTAAATGAAGCAATACTGATCTTCAAGCAATACTCTTGAGAAATGTTTCTATATGTGAGAGAAAATAGGAACATGCAAACCTCAAGCCAAGCTCTTTATCACGGCTGCCAGAGAGGTCAGGGTTCTTATTGGCTGAATATTCCAAGGCATCCGGCAAGCTGAGAACCAGCCTGTGGGTTGGAATTCTGAACACAGAAAGGGGCTGGCCCCTCATGCTGCTGGGTGCCAGGCTCCCCCATCCGCTATCATTTACCTTTCTCTGACCTTGCCCCCTAGTGCCCTAGCATGCAGTCCTAACCAGACTCAGCCCCTGGCTTCCTGACCTTGCCAGGTCTGCCCTCTGAGTTTCCAGCCCCAACTGCTCACCAGCACTGCTGGCTCCTTAGTCTGATGGGCTGAGGTGCTGTGGATTCTTTCTGCTGTCCATATGGTTTCCTTAGATATATTCCTTAACCCCTCTTAAGGAATTCTCCCGTAATAGTTAAGGGAACTAAGGTACTATAACAAGGAGACCCTCCAAATTCAGTGGCTTAAAAAAATCAAAGAAGTTTCTTTTCCTCTTGATATTAGTCCAGAGTAAAGGGTTCTAGATTCATGGGCAGCTCTGCCTCCTTGAGTCATTCAGGGACCCAGATCTTTCCAACCTGTAGCTCTCCAAACCCCTAGGGTAAGGGTTCTTTAACCCAGGGATAGAATTCAGGAGGTTCATGAACTGGAATGGGGGGGAATCACCATTACTTTAACTAAGCTGGTATTAATTTTCTACTGCTGCTGGAACAAATTATCAGAAACGTAGTGGCTTGAAACAACAAATCTATCCTCTTGCAGTTTAGGAAGTTTGAAATCCTACATCAGTTTCACTTGGGCTGAAGTCCAGGTGTCAGCTGGGCTGTGTTTTCTCCTGGAAGCTCTAAAGGAAGGTCATTTCCCTGCCTTTTCCTGTATCTAGAGGTCACCTGCATTCCTTGCCCTGTGGCTCCTTCTTCCGTTTCAAAGTCTGCAGCACAGCACCCATCATCACACTGTCTTCTCCTCTTCTGTTGTCCAGCCACCTCCTACGGCCCTCTTGTAAGGACACTTATAATTACATTTAGGGCTCATCTGAACAACCCAGGATGATCTCACCATGTCAATACCCTAACTTAATCACATCTGCTGTGAAGTCCCTTTTACCATGTAGGGCTATGGTTATAGGAACTGAAGACTAGAACATGGACATCCTGGGCCACTACTGAGTCTACCCTAAATCTCTAACTGAAACTTAGCTTCCCTTACATTATGAATGTACATAACAACCCACAGTAGTTTCGGCAGTACCTGGAACTCTGTTGCCAGGAGAGACCACACACACTTTTCACATTTTGATAGAGTTATTGCAGATATCTTGAATTTATGGAGGTCATCAGACCCACTATGAGGTCTTGTTAGCATTACTTACAATGTGTATATAGTACTATTTCACATATCCGGTTTTGTAAAGAATATTTTATAATACAAATGGCTTTTCAATCTTATGTAATTTTACTTCATACATTTGAAACTTGAATCTGAGGGGCGCCTGGGTGGCTTATCGGTTAAGTGTCCGACTCTCCATCTCAGCTCAGGTCTTCATCTCGGGGTCATGAGTTCAAGCCCTGCGTTGGGCTCCACGCTGGGCATGGAGCCTACTCAAAATATAAAAGAAAAGAAAAAGGAGAAAGAAAACTTAAATCTAAAAGATTCTTTAGCATCAAATTGGCAAAAAACTTCTGCCCTAAAGCACTACCACCATCTGTATGGTTGAGGCTTTGTCTGGTTCTAGCCTGCAGGAAGGAGGAAAAGAGCATAGGAGAGGCATCTTCAATGTCTTTGGGCCCAGTCACAGAAGGGACACACATCATTTCTACTCACTTTACTCTCAGGAACATGAGCCTGCCTCAGAATTCTCTGCAGGGCTTGCTTGTTAAAACACGGGCTGCAGGCCCCACCGCCAGAGTTTCTGTTTCACTAGGTTGGGGGTGGGGCCTGAGAATTTGCATTTCTTTTTATTTTTTTTTAAAGATTTTATTTATTTATTTGACAGACAGAGATTATGAGTAGGCAGAGCAGCAGGCAGACAGAGAGAGGGGGAAGCTGGCTTCCCGCTGAGCAGAGAGCCCGATGCGGGGCTCGATCCCAGGACCCCGGGATCATGACCTGAGCCAAAGGCAGAGGCTTAACCCACTGAGCCACCCAGGTGCCCCAGAATTTACGTTTCTTACAAGCTCTCAGACGATGATGATGCTCTGAGAACCACTAGTCTAGAGCACAGTGACATGGCCACAAAAAACCACAGGGATGCTAGGTAGTGTAGAGCCACGCAGGCATGTTTTGTGGCCGAACAGAGGGACTCAAATGGAACAACATGGGTAGGTATTCAATGTGTGTGTCTGGCAACAACTGTTTTACTGTGGAAAAGGGGGAGGAACGGGGTACCTGGGTGGCTCAGACGTTTAAGCATCTGACTTCCTCAGGTCATGATCCCAGAGTCCTGGGATGGAGCCCTGTGTCAGGGAAGCCTGCTTCTCCCTCTTCTCTGCCTGCTGCTCCCATTGCCTGTGCTCTCTCTCTCAAATAAATAAATAAAATCTTTTTAAAAAGGGGGGGTGAGAGGATTGATACTGATGATCAGCTATTAGCCTCCGCTACAATCCCCTTCTAGAGTTTTATCTCTGGCCCTGACCTGACTCTCCCATGAGCTATGTAGAAATCTGGGGTCTTTCCCAGACACAGATACCCCGGGTGAAGGAAGAGGTGACCAAGTAAAGGGAAAGTTGTTCTCGTCCCGTTCTGAGAACTCTGTATGGTTGGGAATATCCAGGAACATCTCCCCTGAGGCTTACTGGGTACATACTTATCCTCTGTGCTGTGGTCCCAAGAATGATGTAAAAACACAGCTCTGGATGCCAGATTCGGTTATTCTCATTGAGCACCATGCCTGCATAGCTCCAGAGGGAACCTGGAATCCCACACTGCTGTCCTGAACACGGGAAACCTCAGGAATGAGCTAGTACAACAAAACAGTACAGATGAACGGTTGTAGGCCACCAAGAAGACAGTCTAACATAACCATGTTGGTTAATGTCACAGTGGAGAGGATGCCACCATCCCCAAGTAAAGAGCTAACCTGAAGCTCCTCTTTACTGTAAGAAGGTGACTTTTGATAGGTTCTATAATCAAGTTGGAGCTTCTCTTAAACGGCCCATGCAATGCCCAGGCCACATGGGATGCAACCTGATCATCTGTCTTTAGTCGCTGTGCTGAGTGACTTGGTACAGTAAACAGGTTTCCGGGGACATCAACGGGCAAGGATTACAATGGGAATTTGAGATACTTAAAAACCCCCTTCGCCTTTGCATTGCCATTTGTCAAATGGAGATTGGATCATCCATCCTGGACAAGAAGCAGTTTGGCAGATCACAAGGGGGCCTCAGTTTCTTCATCCATCAAGTGGGGATGCTTATACCAGCCTTACAGCATATGGGCGGAAGCTTAAATTTCACTGGTGAAAAGGTCTAGCCCAGTGCCCAACCCACTGTAGACACTCAACTAATCGCTAGTGCCTTGCCCAGTACCCCTCACCCCCACCTCCCCGCCGCCCTCCTGCTCCTGTAAATGTCTTGCTTGGTGAGAATGTGGGTAGACCATTTGCTGTTACTGAAATAGAGGAATATGAGACTATTGAAATCTGCAGCAAAATAAAAGATGTATTTAGAGCAGCAAGGGGTTGGCTATGACAAGAATAGTCTGCATATGGGAATTAAGCCTCAAAAGATGGGAAAAAAGAGAGAACTCGGGTTGTATTTTTTAAAAGATATGCTTACTAAGGAGGAAAAATACGTTTTTCTTCACCCCCCGCCCCGCCATGCAGGTTATTTTTCTCAAGGACTGCCACAAGGAGGGGAAAGCTGAGGTTCTTCGAAGTAAAGGCTGGAGTTCTCAGTGCTCCTTTTCTCAAACCAGTTCTCATAGCTGGGCGTTGTTAGAGAAACTTCGTGGACTGTAATTGTGATTTCAAGAATCACTACACCAAGAGCCCTTAAACCACTAATAGGAAGAAATTTGGGTCTTTTCGTACATGCTGCTATTTCCTTTCAGATCATTAAAGTTCCTTATAGGAATGGCAAGCAGTTATTTTGATTCCCGTTGCAATGGCTCTGGACCAAGGGCGAGAAAGCATTCCTCTGTTTGCAGCCCGGCTGGAAATATCCAGTCATACGGGAAAGGAATTTTTCCCCAACAACCTCCTTCAGCCGCCTATGATCAGCCTGCCCCTGATTCATTCAGGAGGGCAGTGTCCAGGAAAATGCTTTTCATTCCAGTTAAGCTCTTTCTGGCTCCGTCTCTTTTCCTTCCTCGATTCAAGGAGTCTGAAGACACACTTTCTAAAACATCCTCTTACACAGGACAGGAGCATTCAGTCCCACAAAAGGAAGACAGAAATGATTCCCTCTGGATAGCTTTTGACTTGAGGGATTTCTGTCTTTTGGTGTCTTCAGAAGGTGAAGACAATTCTGACTGTTATGGCATTGGAAACACTTAGGGCAGACAACCATTTGGGGTGGGAAATGGAATAATGAGGACAACGACAATGGCCAAGAAACATGTCTGGGGCAACACCGCTGTGGGTCTATATATCTCTCCTCATCTCCCCATTCGGCACCCCATTTGAGTGGTAACACGCCCTCGGTGCTGAGCAAACCAGGTTGATTTCATCCATTCCGCTCTCTGTGTTCTTCTTATGAGGAGAGCAAGACTGTAAAATGATGGAGAGGATAGTAAATTTTTGTTATTTATTGGCAGGACTTTCTATGCCCTTTGCTAAAAGCTCTCAGTGGGAGAAGCAGCAGCAAGTAGGAAAGTATTTCTTTAGCATAGTTGTCATTTTTCAGTGAATGGAATGTAGTTACAAAGGTCATAAATGCTGCCGCTACGTAGTCACAGAGTAGTGTCACCGCAAGTGCCAATATTTCATACTGAAGTTAAAATCAATTACTTCATTAAAATTTCCTGGTTTTGGTGAAGTGGCTAAAACGGGGCTACCTACCATCCAGGGGTATAGTAATTGTAGTATCCGCAATCCTCAGGGCTCGTTTCAAAATTAAGCACCCCGAGGATGTCAAGAGGTAGCACGTGCTTCCCAAATTATTGAAAGCTGGTTTCATATCTGGCTGTAAAAATACAAATCGGCCTCTTTCACTGTGTGTCAGCTCAGAGAGCAGCTGCTTATGATAAAAAAAAAAAAAAAAAAAACCACGGCTGGCTGGTTTACAGCATCCAGTAGAAATACAGGGGTATTTTATGCATCTGAAGAAAACCATGAATTGGAACAAGACAAGTTAGAAGAAAAAGCAGTAGTTCAGATTTTAGTGAGTGTCACAAAACACATCCCAGGTAGAGGATTTGAGCTCTGGGCTGCTTCTCCGGCAGAAGCCGCTCTCCCTCTCCAAAACTGCCCCCACTTCAACATGTGGGATCACCCAAGGCCACCATCGCCCCGAAAGGATTCATCTTCTCCAACAGATACTGGGGCTGGTGGGAGAAAGGAGGCACCGCTGTTGTCTGCAGAATTGAAATCAGGGAAATCTGTCTACAATCCAATTACTAAAAGGCACTGAGGTATTATCTAGTAGAAACACCCTTCGTGTGCGGAAGTACCAAGTCGAAATTCCCCAAACGAGGGGCACTGCCAAGACCAGTGTCAGAAAAGTCCCTATCTTATAAGGTGAGCCATTTCATTTCAGGACATTAGACTATTTGTATATGAGGCTACAGTTTAATTCCCTGTAACTTTACTGCATTGGCTGTAGCCCCGTTTTCTCCAGCTCCACATAATTAATGAGCTCATTCCACGGAGGATTTGAGGCAGCTTACGACAAATAAAATGCACATGGCACAGACAAGAAAAATAAAGAGGTGGGAGAACCCAGTAGAGAGATGAGAGTTGGAAAATCATACACCCGGGAGCCAGATTCAAACCAGAACTGCCTTTTAGTGGGTCTTTTAGAGTTGTGACTCCGTTACTTCCCAACAATCAAAGGGAAGAGCCACGGGGATACAGTTTCCACCAGAGCAGGGATACGTGTGTGTTCTGTTCCCTGCTCTGCCCCAACCCCGCTGCTGCTTGGAGCCTAACAGGTGCTCAGTCGTTCTGTGTTGGATAACGCTGAGTGAGAGAGGAAAGCGCGTTCAACTATGAGATTCAGAGCGTTGGTAAGATCAAAAAGAATGAAGTGTTCAGAAGAAGCAATTCCCAGAAATAAAACTTAAGAAAAAGTTCCTCTGAGCCCTCAAACAGGACAGAATGTAACAGCGGATGACGTCCTTGACAATTTCCCTGCGGTGGGTCAAAGTATGAATTTCCTCTGCTGTTTTCTGTAATGATACTCAGTGTGGGCAGAGAGGATAAGGTCCGCGTGCTGTACAGTAAAAAGGAATTCGACAAGAGGGCAGACAAGGCGATGCAAGGAAGCCTGAAAAGTGTCAGCTCAAAGCTTTTCAGAGGTCCATTTGTACATCCCCAAGGGCTTGCTTTCTGTGTGAGACAGAGATTCAATATCCATTCCACAGACCCTGCCGAATTTACTAGAAGACGGGGTTGGGGGAAGAGAAGGCACAGAAAGGCCTTTAAACCCTTCCTACCCAAAGCGCCTATGAACCAGCAGCTCTGGGGGCACCTTGGGGGCTTGTTGGGAATTCAGAATTTCAGCCTCTACCCCGGGACTACTCCGCTGGAATCTGCATGTTAACAAGGTTCCCAGTTTCATACATAGAAGAGTTTGAGAAGTACCTCTTTAAATGGATTATTGTTATAGTCAGAGAGATACAGATCCTTTATGAAGTAAAATGTAAATTTTGCATAACTTTTAAAGACAACGGGAGAAACTTCAAAGGAGTTTCTCTCCAGTGACTGGCCCCCCAGGCTACACCACTGGGGAGTTGGGGAGGGGGGCTGACGGTGAGGGGCTGTTCTGTCCTTAGAGGAAAATGGGACTGCTGGCCAAGCATGGCTCTCATTTTGTTGAAAAGGAAAATCTAAACTCCTCGACTAGTTAAAGATAGCTCCAAAATCCTCATCTCTCTGCCCTTGAGGTTTTTTTCTTTTTGATTGAATGCAACAACCTGCCTTTACTCATTCTTCATATCATAGGGTTAATGACAGCGGTGTCCTAACAAACCCACTCTCCAAAAAATAAAAAGTCCTGATTTCTAGCATTTGCCAATTACCATGGTGTAAATACTCCCACCACGGCCCATTTCCAGCTACCAAAGGTTTAATCAGCAGCCCCCAAATTCCTGACTATTTAGCAATTTCTAGAAGTGAGTACCAGCTGGCTCCAGAATACCATTAGTTCTAGACCCTTTTCGGCCCTGCCGCCTGTCTCAGATCCTTTGTAATTTGTCAGCCTGCCATGATCTGAGTGCAATAATACAGACAGAGTCTGGCAGGTACCAAGTACAATGGAATTAGCCTTCCCATTATATTATAATTGATGTAGTCCAAGATCACATTCAATACTTGGCAGCAATGTATACTTCTGGCTCATGAAGAGTTTATAATGAAGGTCTTAAGACTCCCCCGCCCCCCCCCCGGGTGGCTCAGTGGGTTAAAGCCTCTGCTTTGGGCTAAGGTCGTGATCCTAGGGTCCTGGGATCGAGCCCCACATCGGGCTCTCTGCTCCTCGGAGAGCCTGCTTCCTCCTCTCTCTCTGCCTGCCTCTCTTGCCTACTTGTGGTCTCTGTCAAATGGATAAATAAAATCTTTAAAAAAAAAAAAGACTCCCCCGCACCCCCCTACACTAATGTTAGCCTATGTCTCTGTCATACAGTTTTTGTATAGTTTCATTTTTAAAAAGCACAGTATTTACATGCATTCTTACTGTCTTTTATTTTGTTCATTTTAGCCCTTCATGCTAGCTTGTAGAGAACCTCTGACTTCTGGGTCTATCACTGATCATGGGATTTATTTGTTTCTATTCTGCATCTTCTACATATTTGCTGGGCTTTCCTTATAAGTGTTTATTAGAGTGTGTAAAAAAGGAGAAAAGGCTGGGGTTAAGAGCGTAGGGGCCAAGGGAGAGATGCCCCAAAATGTGCCACTTGCTTTTTTCAACTGCATTGGTCATAGGACCTCTCTCACTAAAGTCACCTCTTGCCCCAGAGCCTGGTATGGGCTGAACTTTCAAGTAGATATCAGATGAGTCCCAACTATGGGGAAAGGGAGGATGAAAAGGCAGAGAACTAGACAAATACTGCAATTTCCATTTTTTTAAAAGTAGGCTCCATACCCAGAGTGGAGTCCAATGCAGGGCTCAAACTTAGGACCCTGAGATCAAGAGTCAGTCTCCTAACCAACTGAGCCACCCAGGTGCCCCTGAAATGTTTTATTTGTGAGAACCATAGTATAATACCAATTCAAATAATTAGAACTCCAGAGTCAGACTCCCTCACTCAAATCCTAGATCTGCCATCAACTAGCAATGTATCTTGGGCAGATTACTTAACTTCTCTGTCTCCGTTTCCTCATTTGAAAAGTGAAGACAGTATTAATACTTATCTCATAAGGCTGCTGTGAGGAATTGGTGAAAGGACATATCTAAAGCACTCAGAACCCGAACCTGGCATCTAGTAGGTACTATAGACACATCTGCTACTAGTAGCATTTATTTGCCTTTTCTAGTTGGAAAATCTGGATATGTGCCAATCTCTAGCGTTTTTTCCTTTCTCCATCATTTTCCTGGTAACTACCAGCTGCTCTGTTGCATGTTCTTTCAATGACCCCAGATATAATTTGCCCAGGATTAGAGATTTTTTATTTGTTTAAAGCAGATAGGGGCTATTAAAATATTATTTAATATCTCTTTACTCCCTTTTTTCTGTGCTTGTAGTGAAGTGTTTAAGAACACTTCCTTTTTTTTAATGAAATGTAGTTGACATACAATATTGTATTAGTTTCAAGTTCATCTTCACTCCCTTCTTAACCAGGTGAGGGCCCCCATGACATTGTTGAAGTCTCACAGAAGAATCTGTCTTTTCTCTCATTCCTGTTGTAAGGTTCTCCTCCTTCTCCTCCCCCTCCCCCTCCTCCTTCTTCTTCTTCAAGATTTTCTTTATTTGTTTGAGAGAGAGAAAGAGATAGCGAGGCGAGAGAGAACACAAGCATGGAGGAGAGGAAGAAGCAGGCTTCCCACTGAGCAGGGAGCCCGGTGTGGGGCTCAATCCCAGGACCTGAGCCGAAGGCAGACACTTAACTGACTGAGCCACCCAGGTGCCCTGTAAGATTATTTTTCTTGATGAAAACTACAGAGGCAAAATAAAATTGAGATTTCAGAGAGGTAGTCAATAAGATTTCAGGCCAAAATAACCTCTTGAAGTAGCAGAAAGTGGCCTTGAGAGGCAGTTAGAAGATCTGGCTTTGAGTCTTGCTTTCTGATGCAACAGTGTGAGTGTGGCAAATAGTGTGTCCTCTCTGGCTCCGGAGTCCTCATTTGTGTGTGAGAGAGAAAGAGAGAGAGAGAGAGAGAGAGAGAAAGAGAAAGAGAAAGAAGAGAAAGAGAAAGAGAGATAGAGAGAGAGAGAGAGAGAGAGAGAAAGAGAGAGTATTGGATGAGATAGCCTCCGTGCCTGCTGTGTCCACTATGGTAGTCACTCACCAGCTGTGGCTACTGAAAGCTTGAAATGCGGCAAGTCCAAATTGAGATATGTGGGATGTGTACAACACATTCTGCATTTTGAAGACTTATGCCAAAAGTATTATAAAATATCTCATTAATATTTCTATCTTCACACATTGAAAGGTGAATATCATGGATATAGCATGTTAAATATGTTATTATAATTACATTCACCTGGTTTTTGTTTTTTTGATGTGGATACTGGAAAAATTTTTTTATTTATGCATATAGCTCACATTATACTTCCTTTGGACAGCACTGCTCTATAATATTTTAACTGTTTATCTTGCATTGGTGGTGTTTTCCAAAGTTGGGGATGACAATCGATAAGATTAGGTATGAACAGCACGATTTCTAGTGCCATTCTTGGCTGATTCCCCTTCTTCTCCCTAGCACCAGCTGGGAGAATGGCCCTGAAATTTCCTGAAGGTGAATTATTAAACACAGTGTAGAAAAATCACCACATCTTTTTCACTAAACAGAAATGTCAGCTGTTCATTACTATCACTCATTCCTGCCCCAACTTTCAAAAGAATGTAGCAAAGGTATTTATAACTTAACTTCTCAGTAAGGAATTATTCAAATTACTTGAAAAATATCTTGCAGTTTATATCCTGAGTTTCACTGTGGAACACTTATGTGAAGATGAAAAAATTGAACTCTGATTTCAGGAGACTGAAAGCATTACAATGGCAAAAAATTTCATTCCCAAACCAGTGAGGAAATTAGTGGAGGGGATTAGTAACATCAAACTAATTAACAAGACTGAGAATAAACATGAGAAGGAGGACAAGAGCACATGAATGAAAAAGAAACTACATACCAATACCAATTTCAAATGAAACTAAAAATATACTCAAAATAATTCCGACTGGCACAGACCTCGTTAAACATAAGACAACAGGCCTAAAATGGAGTCACTTATGCTAAGCCCCAAGTCACCAAACCAAGACTTAACTTGATTATAGTTTTAACCTGTTATAGAAAAACCAGTCAATCAGGAATTGCCTGGTCAGCACTAGATAGATAATCTGCCTGATGGACACTTGTCCCCTAAAGGTAAGTGACCTTGTCACAACCAGTCTGCTTTTTGCCTAGCATAACTTCCTTGTTTCTGCTCCCTTTTGCCTATAACAGTCTTTCATTTTATAAAGCTTCCTGAAGTGCCTTTCTATCTGCTAGATAGATACTGCCTGATTCATGAATCATTGAATAAAGCCAATAAAATCTTTAAAATTTACTTCGATGAATTTCGTTTTTCAACAATATGGATTCTCAGGGGGTTAATCCAATAACAATGATTTATAGTCCCAAAGAAATAATATGTCAAAATGAGAAATCTCACCGTCAACTTCCATGCCTGATGTCACAGGACTTAAGACTTTGGGTTTATCAGTGACATTATGGATATGAAATCAAGATGTTTTACTTCCTGACTCTTAAGAGAATAAATGCTTTTTCCTTAATTTACTCTAAGTCTACAGCCAAAATTTGTTTGGTCCAGACCATGATAAATAAAGTGGGACTATATTACAAAGAAATGACATTTCCAAGAAGAGAGAAATAAAAACAACACACATGCACATGCATGCACTTAAAAAAAATTCCAGGCATTAGAAATAGTCTACAAGGAACCTAAAAGTTTCTATTAAATCACCATCTTGACAACCAAATTTATGCACCTAAATGTGTAACAGACATTACATACCATTTTGGACTATTTTCACCCCCGTAGCTATGAATGATGAGTGTGCGGGGGAAAATGACACTGTGGCAGCCAGTAATATATAGGTTTGGATCATAAAACAAAATATCAAAACAATTTCTTGGTTTTCCCAAATAGAAGGCATTTTGTTTTTGCTTTTGGGTTGGGGTGAGAGTTCAAATAGGAAAGGACTAATAGGAAGGAAGGGCCTTGAGATGGACCTTTTCAGCTTGAAAATATTGCCTTGAGCAGCTTAAGGTCTTGCACATAAAATAAAATGATTACACTCTTTTAATTGACAGACACTTGGCGAAGGTTGTCTTGCTTTCTGAATTCAGATTCAATAAAGTCTTCCTGAAGAGCTGCAATCCTCTGAGCATTCAGCACATTAAATGTCAGCCAGCCCCTCCAACTTGCTGGGCTCAAATCATAGAAGTTCCATTTGCTAGAGGTCAGAGCACACAGATCAGCAGGGGCCCCGGGGGAAAAAGCATTCTGGGTCCCGTTTATCATTTGAGGGCTGTTTGCCTTGCATTATTTGCATGGGTGGCTATCTCTGTCATAAAACCTGTTTTGTTTGCTTTCTAGAATCACTTCATAACTAGTTGCAAATATTACAATGCATTTTATGTGGTTAGGATATTGTCCTAGGAACAGGAGCGATAAAGAGAAAGGAAACAGAGTCTCAGCATCCAAGAAGCTTATATCGTAGTTAGGGAGAGAATCAATCGAGGGCCAAAAGAACACAAAGAGGAATGTAAGTGTGGTAGGAGGCCAGACTTGAATTTCGGGGGATTTGGATGTGAATGGGCATGATCAGCACACCAGTTGGGTGTATGTGCAGCTGCTTTTAAAAAGTCCCTCCCAGGGGCGCCTGGGTGGCTCAGTGGGTTAAAGCCTCTGCCTTCGGCTCAGGTCGTGATCCCAGGGTCCTGGGATCGAGCCCCGCATCGGGCTCTCTGCTCAGCAGGGAACCTGCTTCCTCCTCTCTCTCTGCCTGCCTCTCTGCCTACTTGTCATTTCTGTCTGTCAAATAAATAAAATCTTTAAAAAAAAAAGTCCCTCCCAAACAGGATAGAAAATGCCAGGAATAACATCCTTTTACCAGTAACAAAGCATAAGGGAATACTGGTCTGAGTAAAACCCAGCAGTTACACTGTCTCTAACCCAGCCCTAAGGAAACACTGCTTGAATTCTAGGAAAAACAAAAGCTATAAGTACACATTTACTTTCAATAAAACTCTGTAGAACACTAGAGAAAGAACATGCTTTGAGACCCTTCTAACAGAGCGTAACAACTGGGGACTGTGGTGGTCATCACTGCTATTCTCCAAATATTTCCTCCTCTCGGTGTTCCGAGCACATAAGGTAGAATACATTTCTTGGCTGGCTTGTGTTTGGGTGAGCCTGGTGGCTAATTCCAGCACGTGGCTGGATCTATGGAAGTGCGTACAAAGTATCAAGATCTGTGATTCTCATGTTGACACCCACCAAAAAGCATCCAGCATGGATGAGCGCTGACCAGCCACGTAGACAGAATGACCTGGCTAACGGATGGCATCCAGAGTTTGCCATGGGCCACCACAGAATTGGCACAAGGGAAACAAGTAAGCACAGGGGCAGAGATGGAGGTCCCAACATGGGCCCAACAGGAACCCATTACTGCCACCTCAGGATGTCCGGCCTTTTGGCACAACAGACCAATGCTGAGCCTCCAATATGGTACGTCTCCTTGAGGAGACTGATGGGCCACTTCCTAACAGCTGACTTCATTTGGGTCATCTCCACCCTGGAAAATCCAGCAGCTCATTCGCACAGAAATAGGTATTCATTCCACGTCAAAGTTTGCCTTTTATGTCTGCAGAGCCTCGGCCAGCTCTACTATCCAAGGGTTTTACAAACTGCCTGATGCGTGAAGAAACAATCCCGTATAACACAGCATCTGACCAGGATGCTTCATTTCACGGCGCTGGAGGTAAGGGACTGAGCCCGTGATCGTGGAACCCACCGCCTGTATTACATATTGTACTGTTCCGAACGCAACCGACCACCGCCGAGCGATGGGACTGCCTGCTAAGGTACAGAAGTGCCAGCTCAGAGGCAAGACTCCATGGGGACGGAATGCCACCCTCTAGGATTCAGTGTACACTCTGATTCAGAGACCTCTATGTGGCCCTGTACATCGGTCTCGGAACCAAGAAGTGGAAGGAGGAGGGATCTCACCTGCCATTATTCCCAGTGACCTACTGGGGGGACTTGATGCTTTCCATTCCTTCGCCTTTGAGTTCTCCTTGATTAGGATGTCCCAAAGGGCCACACTCTTGCCAAACAAGACCCCTTGAGAGGACACAGCAAGAGGCCATGTGGACACTCTGTGCTTCCTGTGTCTTGGGCTCAGCACGCAAACAGAGGCGTTGCCATCTTACTGGGGTGACTGACCCTGCTCAGCAGGAAGAGGTAAGGCCACTTTTACATGGCAGGGGTGGGGAGTGGGGGTTAGGGAAGAATGTACATGAAACCCAAGTGATCTGCTTGGGCACTGGGACTCCTTTGTCCAAAGGAAACTGAGAGTGGATGAGTGCATCAACCTCGGTCTGTGAAAGGCTCAGATGCCTCAGGATTGAGGGTTTAGGTCACATCACTGGGCAAACCACTGAGACCAGCAGTGAGACAGCAGCTGAGGTTGAAGGGAATTTAGAGACCATAGTGGAGGAGGACGACGACAAGGACCATTTGCAGCCCCAAGTCCCACTGCAGAAACAGGGGCCATAGTTCATCACATTAAACTCCCTATTCCAAGCTTTCCCTTGAGAAAAAAGACCTGCTGGAACCCCTGACTAACTGCTTCCTGAAACTGTATGGAGAGGTAAATTTGTGTCAGCCGTGGCCATGGAAAGACAGTCCTTGACTACTCAGAACCATTTCTCCATCAACCCCACCCACATCCCTTCCATCAGGATTACAGAGACTTGGCTCTGACCCGAGGTCCTCATGGTCAAGCACATCAAGAACCTGTCTTCTACATCTCCACTCCTACCCCCACAGAAATGAGTTCATTGTTCCAGTTTATCTTCGGGTTTCAACCTAACACCCACCCAGGGGCATGGGAAACAACCACGTGGCCACTGCCATGTGTAGATCGTCTTGCATACGTGGCAGTGACACATGGGCCAGAGCCCAGGTTCCCCAAGCCAACTCTCTTTGTGGCCATTTGTGACACTTGCCACCTGCTCCCAGACAGAAACCGTATCCATGTGTATATTTTTATTGAGGAAGGGGATATTTATCTGGATCACCCTTTAAGGAAGTGAAGCAGTTTCTCATGGTATTGCTCCATTTTTAGGTCTGAATGCTAAGGCTAATTCTCCCTGAATTAGGTTCCTGAGGGACCACACCTGATTGCCTCCCAAGAACTAGAGAAAAGGCACTGGCCATCCAAATTCCACGCAACTCACCAGCACATTGGTGAAGAGGCGTTCAGTGGCCTTGGTGTTGGACATGGGGGAGCACTCAACAGGAAGTTCCGTTACAGGATATGACGCTAGAGTCTGAAAAGAGGGAAGAGACAAAACAATAAGGAAATAAGGAGAGCAGCTGAGAACAGGGGGCAGACCCCAACAATAACAGAACACACATTCTTTTTCAAATGCATAAGAACTTTTGTCAAAATTTTGTCAAAGGATAGAAATCATTCAGAGTCTTATCTCTGATCACAGTGATCTTAAGCTAGAAATTAGTAACAAAAAGATTACTAGAAAGTTCACAACTGACTGAATATTAAGCGAGACACTTCTAAATAATCCATGAGTCAAAGAAGACATCGCAATGGAAATAATAAAACATTTCAAGCTAATGATAAGGAAAGACAAGCATATCGACACCGACGGGTGCAGCTGGGGCAGTGGATAGAGGGGATATCATGGCTTTAAATGCACATAATAGGAAAGATGGACTGAAAATCAATGATCATGTTTCCATTTCAGAGTTAAGAATAACAAATCAAATCCAGAGAAAGTAGAAGGAAGGAAATACTAAAGCTGAAAAAGAAATCAGAGAACAGAAAATAATAGCGCATAATCTACAAAGCCAAAAGTTGGTTCTTGGAAAAGATTGACACAATTGATGCACTGGAAGATACCACACAGCCTTCCAAGCCGTGGGGGGTGGGGGGTGGGCAGAGAAGAACATCAAAGTTTGGGTAATGCTAAGCTCACAAAAGGGAGATGAATGAATACTGAATTGGGCCCAAACGGGTCCGTCAGCGCATGTTAGGGGCTAACTTGTGTGGTTAGGCAGGGTGTGGTCCACGGGTGCTCAGCCAAGCTCTGCATAGTCAGGTGTGAACAGGACATCGGCAGCCAGCAGGGAATCAGCTCCTGAGCTGAACCAGGAGAAGCAGAATCTGTGAGGGTGCCTCTAGCAACCGACCACCGCCCCCAATCTCTGCCTGGGAAGTCTGGGGCTTTTTGGTGTATGAATATTTATTACTGTCACGTTATCACCATCAAAATTTACAACCTTGGTCTTTCCTTCTTGCCTTTGACTAAGGCCAAAAGAGAGAAACTGGCTATTTTGATAACCTTAAAGCAAATTCTAGGAATGTCACTGACAACCTGACCTTTGCAACCAAATCCAGCAACCAGAACCTCACTGTTTTCCTCAGTAAAATTCAAGCAACCATCATTGGGTACAAGAGCTGTGATTTTTTTGCCATTCTTGATCAGCCTGACCCTGATACACTTCCTTTAAAGATTTTCTTTTTTATTTGACAGAGAGAGAGAGATCACAAGTAGGCAGAGCAGCAGACAGAGAGAGGGGAAAGCAGGCTCCCTGCTGAGCAGAGAGCCTGATGCAGGGCTCCATCCCAGGACCCTGAGATCAGGACCTGAGCCAAAGGCAAGAGGCTTAACCCACTGAGCTACCCAGGTGCCTCCCCGATATAGTTCCTGATGGCAGAATTTGGCTGTTTGGCTTCAACCCCTACTTAAAAAAAAAAAAAATTGACTGATTGATGAGAGTGCGTGTACAAGTGGGGATAGGGGGCAGACAGAGAGGAACAGAGGGGAAGGGAGAGGCTAACTCCAAGTGAAGGGGGAAGCCCAAGGTGGGGGCTCAGTCTCATAACCCTGAGATCATGACCTGAGCTGAAACAAAAATTCAGATGCTTAAGTGGCTGAACCACCCAGGTGCCCCAGCAGAATTTCCTCTTATGTTTCTTTGGCCCAGATTGGGACATATACCCTTTAATAAATCAATTACTGATATGGAATTGCCATGATTGGCCTAGACCAATTTAAAAAACTATTTTATTGAACCATAATATACTTAAAAATATGTATATTCCTTGATGCATTTTTACAGAGTGGGTCCACCTTTGTAACTATCACTAAATAAGGGCTTTTTAACCTTATCTGTGCCGGGGGCTCCTTTGGCAATGTGGTGAAGCCTAGGGACCCCTTCTAGGAATATTTTTAAATGTATAAAGTAACATGTGCAGGATTACAATGGAGTTCAGTTACTTAGAAATGATATTATTAGAATTTTAATGCATTCATTTAGGTTAATTAAAATTAATTTGGTCATTCAATAAATTTATGACATAGTGGTATGTGTGCTTCTTTATTAACACATTAAATAACAAAATCCAGTGGCACCTATAATTACTACAATAATTCCGAATTCCTGACAAGCGTAAAGGATTCACCTGGTGACAAAATCACAGGTCCTACTGATAACACTAATGTTGTTTGTTGCCTACATTTATTATTGAAGGGAAAGCTACATCTCAGTTAAAGGTTAGTGGAAATAAAGAGGTGGGTTTTTTTTCCATGCCCAGTCATAGACACCTTAAATTCTATTTATTGACCAACTAAATGTCAGTGGATCCAAGGTTAAGAACAGATGGGCTTTAGACTCCTCAGTTGAAGTGGTCTGGATGTTGGACAGCTGAAACTGTGACAGTAGATATCACAGTAGACAAAGGAACAGGAAGCTTTGGGTCCTGCAGATTCATTCTTCCTCCATTCACTCAACAACTCTTTATCGCGTACAAACTATGTGTTAGGCACCATGTTATGTACAGGCATACAGCAGAGAATTAAGAGACATAATCTCTCCCCTTGTATAGTTTTTAGACCAGTGCAGAGGAGAGAGAATAAAGAGGGAAAGAGAGGTGAAGTGAAGATTCAGAGAGAAGGCAAACTGGCCATTTGTGCTGGAATCCAGAGGGCTGGTTCAAAGTGAAGGATGGGCAAGTCTCTAGTTGATTTTTTTACAGGTAATTGCTAAGAATTTTTCCTGAGCAAAAGCAGACTTTCCGGGGGGACACTCTGCACTCCTGGCCAGCCCTTTCCTGGGATAGCCCTGACTGTCTTCAGTATGGTGGTTGATCCCACTTAATATGACACTGTTCACTAAAGATCTCTATGACTTGCCTCGCCTTTCCACCAAAGCCAGAAGTTCATCTTTCAGTGATTTGCCTTAAGATGCTATCTCTAACAACACATTGTATCTCCAACATCTCAGGAAACACCATGATGCCCCGAGAAAACAAAGCTTTGTTTCTTCCTTCCTTAATTACAAAATGTTTATTGAGCACCTGCTGGATAGTAAGCATGATGCTGGGAGCAAGGGCCATGGGATTAAAAAGACATGGCCCTACCTGCAAACAAACAACACTCTAGTAGAGGGGCACAGGCATATACTCCAGAAAAGGCCAAATGGTGTCCCAGCTGGTGGAGGAAAAGCCTTTGGGAGTTGTAGCGGGATACGAAGACTGCAGGCGAGAGTTCTTCTAGGTCTGGAGTGAGGAGGGGGGCAGGCAGAAAGGGTTTCCTAAGAAGTCAGTTCTTAAGCTTCATCTTGGAAGGGGGTGAAGAGAATGTTGCTAGGTGGTCAGGAAAGAAGCAAAATTCAGGATGCCTGGGTGGCTCAGTTGCTTAAGGGTCCAACTCTTGATTTCGACTCAGGTCAGGATCTCAGGGTCCTGCGATCAAGCCCTGTGTCGGGCTCTTCGCTTGGCGGGGAGTCTGCTTGAGATTCTCTCTCTCCCTCTGTCCTTTACCTCGATTCTCTCTCTCTCTGAAATAAATACAATCCTAAAAAAAAAAAGAAGAAGAAGAAGAGGAGGAGGAGGAGGAGGAGGAGGGGGAAGGGGAGGGGGAGGAGAAGGAGGAGAAGGAGGAGGAGGAGGAGGAGGAAGAAGAGGAAGAAGAAGAAGAAGAAGAAGAAGAAGGGACTTTCTCAACTACACATTCACCAGCCATCTTGGAGTTCCTCCACCCAAAGGAGCCATGAATTCCTATTCGAAGCCCCAAGGAGGTCGTCCTAAAATTAGAAGCAACTATCATTCAACCGTGCTTCCCTTACTTTTCTTCAATGGTGCTTGGAAACATGTGTGCCAAACAGACATTCAGATGTCTGGGGAAAGACATGAAATCAGAACTAGGCAAGCAAGCAAGAATCAGAAAGAGCTTGACAAGAGCAAGGAAAGAAATGGTTAGTATTTCCATGTTATGTAAGGGAGCATGTATTTTTTTTTTTTCGGTCCTCAAATCATCATGAGTGAATCAAGTTTTATATCTCCTTGTACTCGGTTACATGGTTTTAAACCTTGGCTGCAAAGGAGAATCACCAAGAGTTTTTAAAATGACCAATTCCTAGCATATACCCCAAACAATTAAACCAGTATCTTTAGGGGCAGGACACATGCATCTATATTTTTAAAGCTCCCCAAGATGTAGCCCAAGTTGAGAACCAGTGCTCTGTGGTCGGGGGTCAGTAAGTTTTGTCTACAAAGGGACAGAGAGTAAATATTTGGGCCTTTGCAGACCATACCATCTGTTGTGACCACACAGCTCTGCCCCTGTGGTGTGAAAGCAGCCCCAGATGATACGTAAATGAATGGTATGGCTGCGTGCCAAGAAAATTTGATTTACAGACGCTGAAATGTGAATTTCTTAGAGTTTTTAGGTGTCATGAAATATTTGTCTTTGATGCTTTTTCAGCCATTTAAAAAACGTAAAAACCATTGTTACTTTACTGGACGTACAAAAAGAAGAGGCTGGTGGATTTGCTTGGCAGCATAGCTGCTGTTTCCTGCCATCAGCAACATGAGATACCAGAACAAGGAAAGCAAAATGGGAGGCTTCCATTGCCCCCTTGGTGAAACGTCAACTTGAAAATAAAGCACATTCCCACAGGCTGAGCATTTCTATCTTCGTCCCAAAATTTCCCTCTAAAACATCAAGCTTCATAGTGAAGCTAAAATTGTATCACATTGCTCTTTAAAAAGATGCAGGTAACGTAGACAAGATATACAAAAACAGGTTTTCAAAATATGATTCTATAACCCTATGCAATATCCACTTTCAAATTGCCCATACTGCAGCCCGCTCTGCAATTTCATCAAACTGGCAGAAACAATTGGATGGGGCTGGAAAGCGATGACTTGCCAAATGTCGCTTGAGCCAGCAGGGGCTGGAAACAGCCTTGCTGACGAGGCTTCAGCTCAGTGAATGCACACGCAGCTATAACCAACCTGTTCTCAACCAAGTAATCACCTTCTCCTGGGGAGAGAGAGTGGTATTAAAAAATTGCAGAAAGACAGCACACTGCGGCCGGAGGGGGAGGAAGAAGGGAACATAGAAAGAAAGGGAGAGAAAGAAGAGGGAGCTAGAGAGGAAATAAATTCCTGCAAGATAAAAAAAAGAAGAAGAAGGGAGAAGAAGGGAGAAGAAGAAGAAGAAGAAGAAGAAGGGGAGGGATGTGGAGAAAATCACTAAAATCCCATCTGAGAAAATTGTCCAGGAGATGGTAAAGGAAACTAAAGGGCTGGCAGGTGAACAAGCCTGGCTTTTAATGGCTTAATAATAGGGATGTTTGGTAACCAATGAGGTTAATGCGCAAGTGACATAAACCAGCAGGGGGTCTTGCAGGGGACCCGCAGCACATACTAATTGAAGGACATTTAATACAGGATAATGTTAGAAAGATAGGGCTGCCGCTGAATCCACTTCCCTTCATTCACAAAGGATGAGCTGGCAAAATTTAATAGCTTGGCACTGTCATTTGAGAGAAGCAGCAGTATTGATGGAAAAGTCTTCTTTTTAATGTGGGAACCAGTCAAGGGGAGGAAGCAAGAAAGGAAGGAAGGAAATGAGGAACGGAGGGAGGGAAAAGAGAAGGAAGGAAGTTAACAAATGAAGTGTTTAATGAGAGACCCTGTGGCTGTGATTTCAGGGTTAGGGAGCTATTTTCCGCCATTCATTGGAAAATATCCTCTGGGGCAGTTGGCCGCTAGGTCGGCTTCTCAAACTTTGATATGCAAACAAATCACTCCGGGATCTCTTTAAAAGGCGGACTTTGATTCCTTAGGGTGGGGTGGGGTCTGAGATTCTGGGAATTCCAGCAAACACCCAGTTGTGATGCTGCCTTGTAAGGACAACACTTGGTGTAGCAAGGCTCTAGGTATGGTAGTCGCTAGTCACAAGCGGCTGCTGAGACTTAAATATGCCTGATCTGGGTCTCCTGGATGGCTCAGTCTATGCAGCATGTGACTCTTGATCTTGGGATTGTGGGTTCAAGCCCCGTGTTAGGTGTAGAGATTACTTAAAAATAAAATCATTAAATATATATATATTTACATTATATGTACATTAAATATATATATACACATACATACATACATACACACATACACATGTGTGTGTGTGTATATAAATATGTTTGTGTGTGTGTATATATATATGCCTGGGGGTACCTGGGTGGCACAGCATTCAACTCGTGGTTTCAGCTCAGGTTATGATCTCAGGGTCCTGGGATCAAGCCTCATGCTGGGCTCCACGCTCAGTGTGTAGTCTACTAAAAAGCTTTTCTCCCTCTCCCTCTCCCCCTCCCCCCGGGCTCAAGTGCATGTGTTCTGGCTGTCTCTTACTCTCTCTCACATACATACATACATACATACATAAAATCTTTTTTTAAAAAATATGCCTGAGTGGCACAGTCTGGTGAGCCTCTGACTCTTGGTCTCATCTCAGGTCCTGATCTCAGGATCTGCTCTCAGCTTGGAGCCTGCTTGGGTTTTTCTCTCCCTCTCCCCTTCTCTCCCAATTCTCCCTCTCTCTCTAAAATAAATAAATCAATCTTTAAAAATATGCCTGATCCAACTTAAAAAATGTTGTAGATTCCAAAAACCAAGTAGAAAAGAATCTAAAATATGTCCTGTCATCAATAATTTTTACATCAATCACATGTTGTAATGATACTGTTGTGGCTATACTGGATTAAATAAAATACATAATTACAATTAGTTTCACCTGTTTCTTTTACACTTTTGTAAATGTGACTTCTTGAAAATTAAAAATCACACATGTGGCTCATGCTATATTTCTGTTGGACAGCATAGCTTTAGGCTCTTTCTTTTTTTTAAAGATTTATTTATTTGAGAGAAAGAATGAAAGCAGGGGGAGGGGCAGAGGGAGAGAGAATCCTCAAGCAGACTCCCTGCTGAGCACAGAGTCCCACGTGGGGCTCAATCTCATGACCCTGAGATCACGACCTGAGCCAAAATCAAGACTTGGCTGCCCAACCAACTGAGCCACCCAGGTGCCCCACTTTAGGCTCCTTCTATCCACTCTCTCATCTAGCTTAAGTTATAAGAACTGTTTTAAGTAGTTTGCACAGTTGAAGTGCAAGCAATAGACAACACATTCTATCTTTGCTTCCATTTCCTTCTCTCCTTCCTAGCTCCTTGCTGATCCTGCTCTCCCCGTCCTCACCAGGAAAATATAAGGAAATCTTAGGCACTTTAAGAACAGGTGCCCATAAGCTCATTGTCCCACACTAACTCATTCCTCATGCAAACATTTACTTCAGCAAAGCCCTTGGCTCATTCACTAAAGCAACCTTGGCAAAAATAAGACACAAATGCTGTGCTCAAGCTGATAGTCCAGAAAAGCAGAAGGACAGGTAAATGAAGACATAACTACAGTTTCTGGGTGCTATAATATTAGTGTATACAAGAGACACAGAAGAGAACATGATCTAAGCCAGTTCCATTGGCCAGAACTTTCTTCTTTTCTGGATATCATCTATATGACCTTAGGCAAGTGTCCTAAACTCCTGCATCTGCTTAATAGGAGTAATAATAGTGACCTACCTCAGAGTGTTGGTACAGAAGTCGAATGAGTTCACATTTATAAAGTACTTCGGTCAGTGTTTGACATGTAGTAAGCTCCATACACATTAGCTAAATAGACTTGACTGACCATTGTCAATCCGCTGATCAGTGTTTTTAGGCATAAATTATCTAAATGTAATTATGATCTCATAGCATCCCAATGACTTTCTGAAATTCAGTACTAAGGTGCTGCAAATGACCCAAAGGGCAGATAACCTGTAGTTGATTCATACAACCGAATACTATACAGCAATGAAAAAAGAAAGAAATTACTGCTACTCACAACACTGTAGAGAACCACACATCTAACCTGAACAAAAGAAGTCAGACACAAAAAAGTATATGTTGTGTGACTCCATTTATATAAAGTTTAAAAATATCCAAAACTAATCAATGGTGAAAGATTATCTGTACTTTTGGGATGTTGGTAATGACTGGGAGGGGATCTGAAGTAGGCTGCTGGGTGCTGGCAATGTACACCTTAATCTAGATGGTAGTTACATGGCTGCACTCACTTTCTCAAAATCTAGTGCACTATACACCTGAAATTTTCATACTTTACCTTATGCATATTATTTTATAATTTAAACAAAAGAAAGAAGTTGCAGAATAGTTTTCTAAAGAGTTTCAGCTGGAAAAATCCAGCCATGGACCTCTGGGCACATAGATATCAAAACCTGTGTAACAGTGAGAGGTAAATCTGAACACTTTCATAAAATTATGACATTCGCTTTGCTTTTGCCCCAATTCTTTTGATCTCTGACCAGAATTTAGTCCTTCTAAGACTAGGAGAAATGGGTAAGTCTGGTAAGAAGATTAGAAAGATGTAGGAAAATCAGAATAAGAGCCCTAGGAACCCCCTAAAAGTATGTGAAGAGCAGCCTACATGGGTCAGAGACTAAAGCATCTAGAGAGAAACACCGACCAGGTGGTTCCCTTCAGACCACCCTTGGGAAGCTGAACCTTATTCTTTCCTAAGGTTTTCCTAAACACTCGCGTATCTTAGAACTTCACCTGCAGGGTTTCTTTAATTTCCTGTGGAACTAGGAGGTCTTGCAAATTCTTTCCTTCTTGCATTTTTAAGAAGCACCAGGGGTATTGCAAGAGGATGGGGCTGTCGAGGTCAGATGGTATCTTGTATTTAAAAGTCAAATTGACTTAAAAAGAAGACCTTAGAGAGTATCTAAATGGCATAGCAGAAGGATCCAGAATTGAGAATAGCCTTGCTCATAGCTGTGGGAAAATCATCTAATGCCCAAGAGGCATATGTGAAGAGAAAGGAGTGTTCCCAGTTATTTTTACTTTGTCCCATAACCAATTTATTCATTTGAACAATTGTACTTTCTTAGGAATCACACACTATTTCTAACACAAACAAAAATTACTTTCTTAAATTTTATGACAATAATCTTTTCTTATTTTAAGTATCCCCCGAGTTTGGGAATAACATGGCAGGGATAAAAGACTCTAAGATGAAAAGGTGATAGGTCTAAGCTGTCACTGCAGCCCAGCACTGTGTAGGTGTGACTTTACCTGCCTGGACCACAGTTCCTCTGATTATGAAATGAGGAGGAGGAAGAACAGAGGGCTCAGAGGGCTCTGGATTTTATGAAACTTAAGGCCTCCCTCAGGTCTAACCTTTTAGTCTAAGAAATCTGCATCTCCTTACCCTCCCCATTTCCAAATGCCAACATCTACATATCTTTGTCTGAGGGCTATCTCTAGCCATTGAGGCCAGATTTGTCTGCCTCTGTGGCAGGACAGAAGTGCCATGGAATTAACATCATTTGGAAGGAGCATCCTCCAAAAATACCAGGCAGTGGTGTATAAATACCCCAGTTCTCTCGCCCTCAGGTGGAAGAACCCTGAAGCATGGGTTTTACATTCTTTCCCCAGAATTTCCCAGTGAGATCAAGTTCCACTCAACCAACGTGGTGATTTACTACATAATACACCCTCTGTTCACTGCCCTCCCTTTCCTGTCTTGCTTCCCCACTCCCGTACCAGAGTTTCCTTCATTGCCCAAAGAAATCGTATGTACCAGAATCTTTGTCTTAACATCTCCTTCTGGGTGAACTTAAACTAAGACAAAACCCCACATACCTAACACTGTGGTGACAGGTTTCTTGAAAGGTCCAGAAAAAATGGTTTCTCCAACCCCAGACATGAATTTTAAGGAGTTTAGTAGATAATGTGAACAGGGGAAGGATCATTGCTTCACAAAGCTGAGAGTAAGACCACTAAGCCAATTGCTCTTCTCCTCCTACCAGAATGGTACTCCCATTAGGCATTTAAACTGCTAAAAAATGCATGAAAAATAGTAGGAGATTGGAAAACTTGCACCATCTGGCTAAATCTAGCCTGGTGTCTGGGAGACACACTAAATTTGATGTATATTCCATTAAGGAAGATAATGAAATGGTCATTTTTCAAAGATTCAAATTAACTCACTGGTTAAGAGACCATCCCTCCAATTTGATGGGAGAGAATTTCAAATCTGCTGTTTCAAATAGTTTTTTAGTATCAGCTATATTCTATACTTTCTTCTGAAGGGATCTATGTGAGGCATTGTGTATGCATGTATGATCTAGAGAAAAATAGTAACTGGCTCCCTTTGATCACAAAGAAAGCTTTCCTTTCACTTCTGTTCCCCTTGTTCTCTCTCAGTGCAGAAGTGTTGTGGGACTGTGCAGCAGACAATGTTGAGAGATACCTGGTGTTCATTCTCACCCCTTCTCCCTTCTCCATCACAGCCCGGAGAGGCTGGAAAAGTCAGATACTCACTTCTACAGTTTCTCTTATACAAAGGTGGCCATTCTACCTCAGTCTGACCAATAAAAATAATGGGAAAGTCTGCTGAGAGGCTTTCCAAATGGAGAGAAGTATGTGAAGAGATCTCCTTTACGGTGCACAACTTGCCATTCAGATGTGGTAGTCGGAAGCTGTAGCCATCTGTGATCGTGAAGAGAGTTTGCCAGAACACTGAAAACGGGCAAGAGGAAGAGTAGAACGAGCCTGGGTCTTTGGAACGCCACGGAACTGCCCAAGCAACTCTGAGACCACCCACCTCCTTGTTAAATAATAAATACCCATTTGGTTTAAGCCTCTATTTATGAGATTTTCTTTGCTCCCAAAACTATTCCCAACTGATAGAGATTTTTAAAGTAGTTATTAAAAATTGAAGTATAACATACATACAGAAATATATACAAATTATGAGTATTGAAGAATTTTCACAGAATGCTTTTTGGTTTTTTATTTTATTTCATTTTATTTTTGCCGAGATTCATTGCTTATGCACCACACCCTGCAATTTCAACCTCCAGTACCCAAATACTGTTGAAAGAGGCCTACTGCTTAACAGCACAGACTTTGGAGCCAAACTGGTAAAGTCAAAACCCAGATCCGCCCCTCACCGATTCGGATCTGTAACCTCTCTGTGCCCTGGTTTTCTCACTTACAACACAGGAATAACAATATTATCTATGACGTGGGGGTTTTGTAAGTATTAAATACAATTAATTTTAAAATTTATGTGTCTGGCACATAGTGTGGGCTAGTATGTATTTGTGAAATGTAAATAGTGTAACTGTCCCTCATCTCTGGCCCGAGATGATCTTGGAAGAAAAAGTGCCTAATAAAACAGTAAATGCTAAAATGATTTCACAGCCTAGAGCTGTATAACGGAGCTAGAGAATCCTAGTGCTTCGGTGAGGCTTTAATATCTCCTGTCTGGTACTTCTTCCTCTTCTTCTTCTTTTTTTAAAAAAAAATATTTTATTTATTTATTTATTTATTAGACAGAGAGAGACACACCGAGAGAGGGAACACAAGCAGGGGGAGTGGGAGAGGGAGAAGCAGGCTTCCTGCCAAGCAAGGAGCCCGATGTGGGGTTTGATCCCAGGACCCTGGGATCATGACCTGAGCTGAAGGCAGATGCTTAATGACTGAGGTGCCCTGTCTGGTACTTCTAAACTGGAGTCTGGAAACATGGCACCCTTGGTGTGCCATACAACGTGAGCATACGCAAGCGTGTGTGTGTGTGTGTTACTGGGGACAGGATCCAGGGTTTTCATCAGATTCTCAAAGGAACCCCAAATCCACAGAAGGTTAAAACTACTTACTAGTTCATCTCCCTGACATCCTATCTGTGGCCCAGAGAGAGGCCGTCTGAATGGTCACATTTAACTTTATTTACATCTCCCTAGAAGAAAAATTAGGTCAATGAAAATGTTCTTCTATTCCAAAATCCTAGAATAATTCCAAAGTAAGGAACTTGGTAGCTTTTGCAATAGAATCCTGCTGCATTTACAGGTGAGGAATCCAAGTTGCATGGAGGTTACTGTGACCTACTCAGCATCCCAGAGAGAAACAGAGCCACGGCTGACCAGTTGTCCCGGCTCAGCATCAAATTTTCCCGCACAGAAATATTTTGGTGGCAAAAAAATCCCACTAGCTCACCTCAGGGGCTGGCCCTGGTCACAGCTGTTACATGCTCCACGCTGGAGCCCTTTAAGCGTGGTTGCTAAGGGCAGCCAGGACCAAGGGGCTTCAAACATTCTATCCCTTTCCCTGCTACAAGCTTTGGAGTGATTATAATTAGCTACACATCTCCTGTATATCATAGGGCAAAAATGGGAAAATAAAGCTCAGACTCTTCCACCAGCCCAATTTATCATCTTCGTGGGAAGCTGTTTTACCATTTTCTTTGTGCCTCTTCCTCTGCTTTGATGAATCTTTAAGAACTCCTTTCGAGTGCCATGTGTGTCCCCAATCAGGAGTACAAGAGGCACAGAAATAGCAAACGTAAATATACAAAATGGAAGTTATAGATAATCTGTATAAACTAAACAGTTTCTAAATACAGGATGGGCTTGGGCAGGGGCAGTGAGTGCCATCAATGCCAAACACGACTTAATATATTTACCCATAAGGAGGGGGCTGGGGCTGGTATTAGGTTCTGATTAAACAAGGTTTTCTGTTTTCCTGTAAGTTTAGAGGCAAACTTGGATGTCCTGGCTCACAGCTCTAAGACTTGCCTGCTGCTGGAATCATTTTCTCATTTCTACAGGGTTTTTGATTAATGTCATACCTGAACTGGCAGTAGATCTGGACCACTTTCTTTCTTTCTAAGATTTTATTTATTTGACAGACAGAGATCACAAATAGGCAGAGAGTCAGGCAGAGAGAGAGGAGGAAGCAGGCTCCCCGCTGCGCAGAGAGCCCGATGAGCCCGGGGACCAGGACCCCGGGACCATGACCTGAGCCGAAGGCAGAGGCTTTAAACCACTGAGCCACCCAAGCGCCCCTGGACCACTTTATTTCTGCGGGAAGGAAGGGGGGACAAGAAGAAAGGGAGAACAGGCTTCTACAATGGGGGCCATGGTAGCCTGGCTGCAATTTAAGATTCAAAGGACACCCAGACTTTTTGTGAAATGTAATGCAGCAAAAAAAAATTTTTTTTAATGTATTTCGCCCAGCAGTGATTGACAATCACATTTTTATTTACCAGAGGAGCAAGGTTTTAGCTGTGGTTTCTGTTTGTAGCACATAAAAATAACAAATCTAATTAAAGTTTTTACTCCATATTTATTTTTGGTTTTTGGCTGTATCATTTTTCACCCTAAACCCTCATCCCGCCCTTACCCCTTTTCCTCCCCAAAGGACAGAACACATAGCTATCTTACTCAGCCTCAGGCTAACAGCGAGGCCTTTGGTTCACGAGATGCAGGGCAAAGGCAAAGCCAGGGAACCCAGCCCATGTGAACAGTTGAGGCCCGCTCGCAGGGAGACCTCTCAGGGAGGCCCTGACTCATTTCTCTCTGTGGCACAGAGAGCTGGGTCAGTGACCTTTCTGCCTGAGGCAGACAGAACACAGGACATGACCGAATTGAAAGTGGGTCACTGTCAGGCGGGCAGGCCAGAGGAAAGGACACTTAGTGCTGAGAAACAGCTGTCTTCTAGAAGCTTCCAGGACCGAAAGGGAAGACAGCTCCTTTTCCCCCACCGCTTCACCTTGCTGCCTTTTTTTTTCTTCAATTTATGGTTTGGGCTAGTCCGTTTCCACCAGGTTTAGATAAATTGGAAGGGGTAGAAGAGAAGGGAGAGAATGTGAGGGAATCAGATGAAGAAAAACAGACTTAAGTCACTGGCCAGGGTTCCAGTTACTCACGGTCAAGTGCGGTCAGGAAGCATATAACCCTCCTTCTAACCTGGGCTCAGCAGGTCTGGAGTAGCCTAGCGCTGTGTCACAGGGTCTCTGCCATTTGCCTCAGTTCATCTCATCAGGCAGGTGTTTTATCGCTTCCCAGCATCACAAGAAGAAGGGTGAGGACAGATATTTTGAGAGAAGAGAGAGGCCACATTCATGTAACTTTTATTTCAGTAACTGTCATAATTGTTCTGTTTTATTAGATACGACAGGGCCTCTCTTACTGTGCCTGATTTGTAAACGAAACTCATCATAGGTGGTACGGTTAGGAAAAAACAGAGTACCCACAGGGTTCAGTACCATCCATGGTTTCAGGTATCCACTGGGGGTCTTGGAACATATCCCCTGCAGATAACGGGGGGAGCTGCTGTCAATCTTTCTCTAGGAAAAGCAATCGCATATTTTGGGAATTCCCTAAAGAGCAGTATAGGTAGCTAGATCCAGGCTACTGTCATTTCCCCTCATCCAAGTTGGTCAGGGAGGCAATTTGGGGCTAGGGCCACTTAAATATCCGCCTTAATTCACTGGAGTTTTTACAGAGGTCGATTCTATTAAGTGGTAGAAGCTCCAAATACGTTAATTAAATTACTTAATCACTGAAACGTATACCAACTGCAGCCAAGCCTGATTCCCAGAGGGTCTACTGGCTGCCTCAAAATGAGGGACGGTTTTAGGGGTTGGCCCTGCCAAGTACAGAAGAAAGCAATTGGTGGCTAAGCCCCGCGAGCCTCAAAGTGCACAGCAGGGTCATATCTCACGGTAAGACATGGTGAGGCTTCTCGTTCCGCTGACCTTCCCTTTGTGTATGCTTGTCTCCCAGGGCCCAGACATCCATAAGCAACTCTTTAAAATACCCAAGCACAGGGCAGGGGCGGGGCAGGGCGGGGCGGGAAGGATGGAATACCAACTCTCTAAAACTTGGAAAAGCCCCTTGATGCTGTTCCCATCTGACCACTTTGGGTCCACGAGTCTTCAATGCAACGGCTACTGGGTACCTCTCCAAAGGGCTATTTTCCTTTCCTGGCCTGTGTTTCAAGGGCCCTGAATTGATCTCGCAGGGATGCCGAGTCCCTCCGCAGCAGACTGAACATAGTGCAGGTCCGGCTCCAGGACACGGATGCCCCCAACATCAGCAGGGCAAGTGCATCCTGGCAGAGGACAGCTCCTTCGGGAAGCTTCCACACGTGCACAGAACAAAGGATTTCTCTCCCTACCTCTGAGCCAACAATACGGGTTTAAATTGTGACCAAACCCTGACCTCGAGTGATGGCCATTAGGTCTCCCCCATCCACTGCCCTGGTTTTTGAGCACCAAAAGGCAGAGTGGAAACAAAAGACATTTTTCTTTCTATTTTTAGCACAGTGTATATTAGCCATAAATTAACACTCTCCTTCCAGCACCTTTTAAGCACCAGCAGGGGCCAATTCTTTCCACTATATTGTCTTCCAGAGAGTAGCCGATGGATCATGCTGTCACAGAACGCAGCCCAGTGAAATAGCCCTTGCACGCGGCGCTCTCCCAGCCGGCGCAGCACATCTTCTGGAAGCTGCTTTATGGTGCGGAAGCCAGAAGTCAGTGGCCATGATGTCTAGCATGTCCTAGGGTGATGGGGAATGGATGTCACCGTTCTCCCTTGCTTGGGAAAGAGCGAGGAGTTGAGATGAACGCAATCAGATGGTGACCTACACAAGAATACTGCTACCTTTGTCTGGATTTTTCACTATTGAGAAGGACAGCAAAAGAAGAGATATGACAGACTACTTCACTCTTCACTGGCTACATATTTTGGCTGAAATCATGCTCCATGCCCTACTTAGTGGCTGCCATCATTCTCTGGGTCTCACATCCATTTCAGATACTGAAAATCAAAATAAGAACTGTCCTAGGTTTCTCTCACAGGCTCAAGCACTTAGGTCATTTCTTACAAGACCATGCTGGCATCTACTTAGGCTGTTAAGGAAAGAGGGGAAAGTCTTCTCCCCAAACATTTACATTTTAAACCATGGGAGTTGTAAGAATGTGATGAGATTTCAAAGTCACAAGTCTTGAGAATTTCCTAACTAAACAGAATAATTCTACGTTAACAACCAAGAATACTCTATGGCTTCTAGATCTGTCCAGACCATTTTAATGCCAGTTCACTTAATTGTCTGGACAGATCTGGAACCCCTAGAATAGTCTTCTTCATTACAAGGACTTAACCAACCTTTTATAGAGAGTGACTTAACAGGGAGTGACTGAGGCATCGGATTCTGAAATATCACCATGTTGCCAGTATTCTAGTGTTGAAACATACGCATTATAGAGCCTGACCTCTGGATTTGAATTCCAACTCGACCAATTACTAAGCTGTGTGACTTTGAGCGAGGGAACTGACCTCTCTGCTTCTCATTATCTTCATTTATAAAATGGTGATGTTAATAGCAACTACCTGAGAAGGCTTTTATGAAGATTAAGTGAATTAATATTTATAAAGTGCATAAAACCGTTTTGTCTCACAACAAGTGCCACGTAAGAGGTTGTGAGGCAGATAAATAGAAATCCATGTTTACATATTATAATATAACCTATTTTTCACCAACCACTTGAATTTCTAAATCATTGCCAAAGAGGCTTCTGCCTCCTCCCCAAGGACTTGGAGGGTCCTCTCAGATCACAGCTCCAAGGAGTTGAACCCCACATGAGCAAGAGTGTACTTGTTACCATGAGTCCAAGGTTTTGCAAAAACCCAGATGCTCTTGGCAAAAATGACCGAGCGACAGCTTGTGCAGAAGTCAACTCTACTCCACGATGAAATTTACAACTGTTGTACTTGGGGCTTGTATCTCTTTCTCTGCTGGACTGTGGGACTAATAATGGCCTTGACCTTCTTAGATAAGGGGCAGCCATCCCAGATGGATTTCTGGTTCTGGGTTAGCTGTTTTGAGGGAAAACCATGGGAGATAGTGAACGGAAGCCTGTAGCATTTCTGAAAGGCAGAACAGAAAACACTGAAGAGAAATATATTCCCGCCTCCCTAGCGGTACTGGAATGGATCACGGTTTGTTTAGCCTGAGGGCATTTCCCTCCTCTCCTTCATTATGAAAAAGTAGGAAGATGCTCACTGGAAGGAAATGGTCCCGAAGTCGAACATGATCCCCTTTTTGTCTCCAAATTTACTGACAGAACTATGGATCACAATTCCCACTGCCTCCCCCACACCCCAGCTCTGGTTAGATGATCTTTCAGTCTGCAGTGGGGAAAAAAGTTTCTCTTTTTATTAATAATATTTATTTTTAAATAATGAATGCACACCATCTAACTTCTTTAAAGTATAAAAGGTTATCCAGCGAACACTTCCTCGTACTTTTATCCCCAGTCATATAGTTTCTTTCCCTGTAGGCAATTAGTAGTACCCATTCCTTACATTACCTTTCAGGGATATTTCTTTATATACAAGCAAACACACACCTATTCCTATGTACATTCCCTCTCCAAGGGTTTTGCCAACTCATACAAACACAATACAAACTCCACTCTACCTTTTCTTTTTCTACACTTCACAATATGTCTTGGAGAGCTTTTCACATTTGTGTATGAGTTTTTTAATTCCTTTTCCATGGCTGTATAGAATCCCACTGTATAGAGGCACAATAATGTACTTATATTCCCTTTGGAGGATCCTTTAAGTTGCTTCAAATATTTGCTAGTACCAACAGTGCTGCAGTGAATAACCTTGTCCACATACCACTTTGCACAAATGCGGAAGAGTGTATTTGTAGAAAGGGTATTGTTGGTTCAAATGGTATCCCCCATTTTGAATTTTGATAGATCTTGCCAAGTTGCCCTGTAGAAGAGCTGTATCCATTTGATGCTTCCACCATCTAGGAAAGGGTCTATTTCTGATGGAGAGGGGGGTTTGATGCCAGAAATGACACACTCTCAAAGTATCCAAGATGCTGCCCTCTGCTCAGGAACACAATTCAGCGAACCCCGTTTTCAGATTCTTGCTGTAAAGGGCAGGTTAGAGTCAGATCATCTCGGATCATCCACTTCCATCATAATGGGAGGGTTGGAGACCAGGGGTGCCTGATGGGGTGGTAGGTGGAAAATGCCTTCCACTGGCACCTTCTTTCCAACCAGGAAGAAAAAGAGGTGTGCAAACCGGATGGATCTACAGGACTCCACAGCTGACCCTTGAAAAGAATTTCTCAGCAGCTGGAGGGCAAATCAAGACTTCTTTGACTTCGAAAGTTCTTGCTTGCAACTGGGCATCTTTGTTTTAGGGCAGCTGATTGGTCATCATGCAGCCCAATCAAAGCTCCATTACCTATCCAAAGTGGGTTCCCCGGGCTAGTTCCTCAGCACTCATCTCAAACAGCAAGTTCTTGTGATTTCTGGATAGAGATTTCACCTAGAACCACTGCAAGGAATACAAGTTCTGTGTGTTGCAATAATGTAACTTTCATCTCTCTGGGAAAGGTGGCTAAGGGCAAGGACTCCAGAGCCGGAATTGTGGCTCTGTCACTTGCTGGCTGTGTGATCTTGGGCAAGCTGCTTCACCTCTCTGCGTTGGCTGCCATGTAAAATATAGGATGCCCAGTTAAAATTGAATTTCAGATAAGTGACAAATAATTTTTTAGTATAAGTATGTTCCAAATGTTGCACGTCACACATTAAATAAACCACTGAATATCTGAAGTTCAAGTTTAACTGGGCCTGTATGTTTACTTGCTAAATCTTACAGCCCTAGTCTGTTCCTTAGTCTCCTCGTCTATACCCACCTCATAGGATTGTTACAAGGTTTAAATGAAATAGTGTTTGTAGAGTATAGAGAACACTTTCTGAACATTTAATACTACATAAGATTTCTTTAAAATAAACAAATGCCATCTTGATTCAATATACATTAAGACTCTATTATTTCCATTTTTCCCCAAGATGGGGAGGGGGGGGTCACTGAATATCTGGTGAATGTTAAGGAGACTCTGGGTTAAAAAAGATTTGCCAAGGATGTTGTGGATCAGGTAGAAGATCTGGAGTTTACTGGTTCTTTGGTCCAACGATGAGAGCAGGCCAAGCTGGGGACTGAGCATAAGGGACAAGGGAGAGGAGCAAAGGGACCCATGGTGGATGGCGTGGGACCTTAGGGGGAGCAACTCATTTCATATCAGCCATCAGAGAGTCCCACACAAATGAGCAACAATGGCAGAAACAGGGCTGCCAAGGACAATGTCCATGACCATGAGGAAGGGAGAGGAAGGGTATTTGCAGGGAGAGAAGCCAGAGCTACGATCCTCTCGGAGAGGTAGACAGGGTGTTCTGATGAGGCAAGCTCCTAGCCTCAGAACGCCTCATGCGGACTTCCTAAGTTCTACCCCATTTAGGCAGGGCTCAGAATTTGGCTCAGCTTCCTCCGATGGGGAAGCATGATGACAAGTGTGGACAATGTTATCTACACAGGCCCCTGAGGAACACCTGGGTGACAGAAGCCTGAGGAGACCTAGAAGCCTCCTGAGGGGGTGGTTTCTCATCTAGATCCACACATCCCCAAAGGGTCTGTGAACTTGGATGGGAAAAAAGTAGAACTTTATCTTTGGCTCACCTCTAGATGAAATTGAGTGTTTCCTTTAATTAGGAATATAATAGGTCACATGCCTCAGCAGTATGAATCATACCTGTGACTTTGTCACCAATAGAAATCAAAGAGTTTTTTTCACATCACATTGCAGCTATGGCAGATATCCTAAACCATTGTTTCTTTTTTTTTTAAGATTTTATTTATTCATTTGACGGACAGAGATGACAAGTAGGCAGAGAGGCAGGCAGAGAGAGGAGGATGCAGGCCTCCGATGCGGGGCTCGATCTGAGGGCCCTGAGATCATGACCTGAGCCGAAAGCAGAGGCTTAACCCACTGAGCCACCCAGGTGCCCCTAAAGTATTGTTTCTTAATGCTCATCCCCACTTAGCAATCATAGTAGTTATTGCTGCTAGGTCTTCTTATTTGAAACATTAACAGTGATACGGAGATAATATTATATTGTGAGTTCATATTTTCATATTTTGATAATTGTATTCAATATAACTGGTTTCCCTTGTAAACTCTTGCCCTGTGTTTAATGCACTGTCAAACATTTTCCTGGGAAGAGATTTATAGTCTTCCCCAGGTTGCTAAAGAGTTCCATGTCTCAAAACAAGGTTAGGAACCTCTGACTTCGGGCAACATCAAGTCTTATGGGAAATGGCCCCAAATCTCAGGAGACCTCAAACCGATTTCCAGGAGCGTGAGTTCTTAGGCATGGCTTTTGTTTGGCTTCATTTGTTTGTTTGTTTAGGCTAATGTCATAAAGGGTCTGTTGATATGGGAGAAATTTCTGCACTGTGCATGCTGCCCGCTGCCCCTCCAGAAGAGAATGAATGAGGGAGACTATTTTATTTTGTAGCTTACTTAGTGATAAATTATACCCTTATTCAGGAAATATACCTTTCACCTCTAAGCGTGGAGGGAAACGGCATATCCCTCTCTTCCTCTATGTGTCACGCCCCATCCTGTTGGCTTGTTTAGCTACAAATGGGGCAGGCAGTGGGAGGGCCTCGGCGCAAAAAGTGGGTATGAGATCAAAGTAAGTAGCAGAGTCAGACCGGCAGGGCTGCTGAAATAAAGAGACGATTCTGACCGTGAAGTCTTCTCCAGCACCCTGGTCGCCTGGGGAGCTCCCGTCCTCTCATCTCCCCAGGGAGGGTGAGCTCTGCAGACAGGAGAGCAGCTCAGAATGCATATGGGGTTGCTGCAGGCAGCCAGGAGAGGAAGGATGAGAGAAGATGACCAGGAGAGAAACGGCAGCAACGCAACTAGAACTCATCTGCCTTTTCGGCCAGTGGAATTGGGTGGAAAAAGACAGAGGCAGATATAAATGAGGGAGATTTCAAAGCCCTCTCCCACTCCCGCTGCTGATCAGACATCCATGCCACATAGAAACCGTATTCCATCCTAAGTGACACAGTTCTAAAAACATTATCAGTCTGGTTAAAACTCTGGGAGTTGGGGAGTTTCCAGTTAAGATTCCAGAACTAGAAGGCTGTCCCAAGGTCCCTCGCATTTGTGGCAAGGGCAAGAATCTCACCAAAGGCATAGCTTGTGAATTACAGTCTGGACCTGGGCCGGCCAGCTGTTTCCTCTGGCTCACCTGCTCCCTGACCACCACCGGCACCGAGGCTGTGAGCATGGGTTAAGAGTGGAGTATGTTCAGGACGCCTGGGTGGCTCAGTCGGTTAAGCGTCTGACTCTTGATTTCGGCCCAGGTCATGAGCTTAGGGGCGTGAGATGAAGCCCCATGTTGGGCTCAGCGCTGGCATGCAGCCTACTTAAGATTCTCTCTCTCCCTCCCGCTGTCCCTCCCCTCCTCTCTCTACCCCTCTAAAAATAAAAAGAGTGGAAAAACATCTCCTCTTCTTCCATGGTGTTATGGGTCAGATGGTGTCCCTCTGAAAGCCACGCTGAAGTCCTAACCGTCAGTACCTTAGAAAGGGCCCTGGTTTGTAGAATCACTGATCTAATTGGCGAAGGTCAGATGAGGCCGCCCTGCAGCCCGGTGGGCTCGAATCCAGTCTGGCGGGGATCCATACAAGAAGAGGAAAATCTGTGCATAGGCAGAGGGAAGGCAGCCATATGAAGATGGAGGCAGAAGTTGGGAGCTATGTGGCCACAAGCCACAGAACACATGAGGCTACCAGAAGCTGAAAAAGGCAAGGAAAGACCCTCCAAGCCACCCAGTTTGTGGTACTTTGTGACTGCGGCGCAAGCCAACGAATACAATCGGCTTTAACCTTTTCCTTGGTTACTTGCCTCCTGCCTCCATTTCCAACGACCCCTGAACCATCGGAGGCACAGAGGCTACAGATAAGAATCCCAGAGAGCAAGGCTGACCTATAAAAGAATGAGACGCGCAAGAGGGGAGAATATGATGTCCACCTTTCCTGGTGCTAAATTTAGCCAAAACAAGACCAATGTGTCTTCCTGGTAAAATTCCCCAGAGGCTGAACCACACCCCTGCAGGTCACACTGCACGATCAGAACCAAGGGCTCCACGGGACCAATCTCTCCTTCTGTCCCCTGCGGGCCCTGACTAAGCCAGCCCAGCATTTGAAGGGAGGACTCGATCCTGGAGGGCTTAGCAGCCCAGCCGTGCATCTAAAGCCTGGAAGCCAGAGGGGGAAGCAGAACCAGGCCAGAAGTTGGGGTCCAGGGCTCCTGTTTTCTCTCGTGTTGGCCCCAGGGCCACTGTCGTGTAGAGGAAAGATTAAAACTAGGATTGTTGCACTTGGGGGGTTAAACACTACAAATTTTTTAAACAATCCGACTGGACCTCATAATTGTGTGGCAAAGGCTGCAAAATGTAAAGTGGGGAGTCTTGGCTCAAATGAAAGGCTCTCTCTGAATAACAATTTATTTTAATTTCAGATTTCTCATACTGTCCATATGGCGGGGCTTCATGGGAAAGCAACTGTCTCACAGTTGATGGGGACATCTGAAGTATGCTTTTTTGGCATTCAGGGGGATTTTTTTTTTCTTTCATTTACATCAGTGCCTTGGTTGAAGGGAGTTTGAAAACATTTCTCTAATGTTTCCCACTTTTTCACTCCTGGAAATTTATCATCAACCCTTGGAAGTTACAAACTGAAACCCACTTCGCAACCAAATTACTGCTCTTTTAGGCCAACACCAGTCTGTAATTGTGGAGTTCTGTGGGCATTCCTTTAAAAATGGAAAATCCTATTTGCATGCATTTAAAAACAACAACAACCCAGAAAGCATGTGGAGAATGTTAGGTCCTAAAGTAGAACAGTCTTGCCAAGTATCCCAGGCTTGTGTTGTGGAATGACTTCTAGAATAACCGACAATGTACTTTAGGGAGAGACACAAGACTTTCAGCCAGCTCCAGACAGGACTCTGCTGCCCCCCACCCCAACCCCAGATATGGTGATAGGTTCCAGGGGTGCAATGTGAGCAAAGGGGCTTGTTTGTTAACTCTTTTCAACTTTTTCCTCTGAGGCGCCTCTTCCGCTGCTCCTCTGAGGGAGGAAAAGAAGAGCTGGCAGAATTCCAACTTCACACGCAGGTACAGCTCCACAGGGAGAAGGGGAACTGGGTGAGGTACCATGAAGTCACTAGGCATTACTGATAAAGCTGCATCTTTCCGCAGAAACCTCACTATGCAAATATCACATCCTCAGAGAGACCTCCTCCGACGGAAGCTTCCAAACCAGCATTCCCACCATCCTCGGTCTCCTAAACCTGCTTTGCATTTTCTCCACAGCCCTGCACATCTCTCTTTCCAGCTCCGTGCTCAGTGACCTTGTGTTTGTGGCCTCAAATCATCTGTGATCAAAGTATTTACACCACGGAAAGTGGCCAACGCTATATATCTGGGCTCTCCCCAGCCCCAAAGCTAGCTATTAACCCCTTCTTAGCACAGCACTGTTTCTCACTGTCTGGTATTACTTTCTCTATGTGGTTTTTGCCTACAAGCTACATGTACGTGAGTTTATATACAGCATGCAGAGATAATACACTATCTTAGATCATCAGTTTCTTTTTTTAAGATTTTATTTATTTATTTGACAGAGAGAGATCACAAGTAGGCAGAGAGAGAGGGAAGCAGGCTCCCCACTGAGCAGAGAGCCCGATATGGGGGGCTCGATCCCAGGACCCTGAGATCATGACCTGAGCCGAAGGCAGAGGCCCCAACCCACTGAGCCACCCAGGCGCCCCAGATCATCAGTTTCTTAGTGATCTATCCTTCTCTCCACCAGAATGTCAGCCCCCAGTCCCCCAGTTTGGTTCACTGCTACTTCACTATACCTAGAACAATACCCATACCTCAAAGACACTCTGTTAAGTGTTTGGTGAGTGGATGAAGGATGACTGAAATCTTCAGAGGCTCCCTTTATCTTCCTGTTCTAGCATTAATGCTTCTGTGGGTGTCCAAATCCCCCTTCATTTCATTTGCACCCTTTCCCCCATGTCTTTCTGCTTTTTACCACCATCTTTGTCATTACTCTCACACCAGCCAAAAAAAAAAATCCACCAACATTATTTACTAGTGATTCCTGATTTTTTTTGTTTAAGCAGCTCCTCTGGGCATCTGAGAGACCGTCTTCTAAACTTTTCCTTCTCATATCTTCCTCAGAAAAGCATTTCCTATATGTTTAGCCAAGATTAGGTAGTTATAAGGTGCCCAGAACAAATATATTTATTAAAGACCTTCTCGTCTTATGAGTCATTTATAATCAAATTGAATGGGTAAGACAAGCCTTGGCTTGAAAAATTATGAGCAAGTAAGACCATTATTCAACTAATTGCTAAACTGGGGATGTAGAAACCATAAAATCTCGAGCAAAGGGAGCTGGTGGAGTTCAGGTAAATGACAAAGAGAGAAGCAGTGGGCCTTAAGCTGGTCCTGACTGATAACTAGGGTTTAACCAGATCAGGGTTTCTAACCTCAATGCGATTAACAGTTTGGATGGATACTTCCTTGTTTTGGGGGGGAGGGCTGTCCCGTGCACTGTGGGATGCTCAGCGACTCCCCCAGTCTCCCGGTCTCCCCCAGACTAGATGCCAGTTGTACCCCCTCCCTAGTTGTCACGACCAAAAATGTCCCTAGGCATTGCCAAATGTCCCCTAGGCGGCAAAATCACTACCAGCTGGGAACCGACGAGCTGAATGGAAGAGCAATGAGAAAGGACTTGCTCACTTAACTCTGAATCCCGACTCCATCCACAAATGCATCCAGTCACAAACCTGACTTCTTTCGGCACGTCAGTCGGCTTTGTATGCCCCCTTTACACATGTTCTCTCAAAACCTATGCGCTGCATGAAATTTGGATTGAACTACTGACATGGTTTCCAAATGTTTTTGTTGTGGAACCCTTCGTTCCAACAAAATCTTAGCCAGAAGCACAAACAAATACTAAGGACATAAGCAGCATGGTTTTTATCGATCCTTGAATCAACAACCATCCCCTCCCCACATGCATCCCAGCCCTGTCCAGCGGCCCGATAGCACAATTCCCCAGGGTGTTTCCCCACAACAGGAACATGCTAGAGGCAAAATTGAATCTTACAATAATAGCTATAATATTGTGATCTAAACAAAGGAGCAATAGATTAGAAGTTATAAAATCTGAGACTTTTTACTAACTATAACTTTTTACTAACTGATGTCATCTGACCTCTCTGAACTTGTGATTCTTCATCCTAATCTCAAAGGCCCCTTTCAACTTCAAAATGTTATGAATACATAAGCACAACTGTGTCACATAATCCATGAGCCCAGAATAATGATGCTGGCGGGTATAGAGAAGCTGATTATTTATAATGTCCCCCCTAAATTCCCTTTTAGTGTCTAGGGGGAATGAGGAAGTGAACCTGACCTCTAAAATCCTCTATGACTAGCACTTTGGCCCCTGCCTGATTTATTCATGCTTGAAATTCACTAGTGCTCAGTTCTGGCTGGCCTTTATCCAAAAGATCATGCTAAATGGGGCCACAAATGGAGGTATGAATGGATATTTTTTAAAAATTAAGAATGAAAGTGACAAATCTGGGACACTTGCTGCCAAATCCGTAAGGGTTAGAATAAGACTTTTAAAAAATGAAAAGCAATAGATTCCATTATGGACAAGCATATGCCCAGAATGAAAGTCTAAACACTGTAATAACCAGGAACATATAAGTTCTACAGCCTGGAATCATCTCTTTCCTACCTCAGTGGTACGACTAGCCTGCCATTAGGACAGAACATTCCCATCCCCCCACCCTGGAATGACTTTTTGGCTTTCCTGAATGCTGGGCATGAGATGGGTGGGAATGTGTGCCTTTACTTTCTGTTTTTGCTCCTTCTTTGTAAAAGAAGAACTGAAACGTCCCTGCAACCATCGAATACCGCAGAGAAATAGCACAAAACCGCAGCTATCAAACAATGATGCCGAAATCCACAGCTATGTGTCTATCAAAATACGATACTGTGTTTACAGATTCCTGATTTGGAGTAGTCATTCTGCTCCTCAATTTCAAACATAAATGAGATGTTATGCTGGTCACAGACAAATAAGGATTCTTAATTGGAATGGAAAAATGTTTTTCAAATATCCAGTAACCTGATTCTTAGTGAGAACATGACAGACACATGAACTACTTTGGTGGTTGAAAAAAAAGAACATGCCAGCATGTGTGTGTGTATGTATGTGTGTGTGTGTTCGTGGAAACGTCTCTGGTCAGTGAAGATAATTTAAAGTTATCCACAGCTATTCAGTATTAATAACTGGCAGGGGAATGAAAGGTTTATCTCATGGATTTGCTCTTTCCAGGAATAATTTCTCCTTGTACAAGGAACTGCCAAAACTAAGGATATTATTGCTAATTTTTTACATTTTTATTTACTCATTTTGAATAAATAGTACAGACACAGTGAAAATAATTCAAACAATGAAATTTACATATGGTGAAAATTAACTCAACCTCCCAGCTTAGTCTCTTAGTCCCTCTGGTACCAGTTTCTTAGTCTAAAGAGATCTATTCCATGTAGTACACACACATGTACATTCATATACACACATGTATATGTTGGAGACATATGTTGCTTTAGGTATGTTATTTTATACATATGCATATACATATATACCTATAAAAGGTCTTTTTTTAAAGATTTTATTTATTTGACAGAGAGAGAGGTCACAAGTAGGCAGAGAGGCAGGCAGAGAGAGGAGGGGAAGCAGGCTCCCTGCTGAGCAGAGAGCCCGATGCGGGGCTCGATCCCAGGACCCTGGGATAGTGACCTGAGCAAAAGGCAGAGGCTTTAACCCACTGAGCCACCCAGGCGCCCTACAAAAGGTCTTTTGTTACATAAATGGGAACATAGCCACACTCCCTGCACATTTCTCCCCTCGACTTAACAATATGTGATGGATTAAAGATGCTTGCAAATTCTTTGCCATTCTTCCCATTGAGAGTTGGGAGGTTTTTTTCCCCTCTCCCTGGGGCCTGCACATGACTTGCTGTGACCGATAAGATGTGGCAGAAGTGACTCTGTAACTTCCAAGGCTGGATCTTGGGAGCTTTGCAGCTTCTACTTCACACACATTGGAACACTCCCTTTTGGAATCCAGAGGCCATGCTATAAGAATCCCAAGCCATATAAAGAGGTGCTCCGGACAATAATCCCAACCAGCAGCAAGAGCTAAGCCATTTTGGGTGTTCCGGTCCCAGCTGAACCCTCGGGTGACTGCAGCCCCAGCTGATACTATAGTGAGCAGAAGAATAGCCCAGCTAATCCCAGCCAGCCCTCAGAATCATGAGAAATAATGAAGCCACTAAGTTTGGGGACGATTATTCCGTCAATAACTTAGTAATTCCATTATAACTTCTTCTAAAATAACTTATAAATTATTCCATTAGTAAGTTAAGCCACTAAGTTTTAGGAAGATTATTCCATTTCACTAGAGTATATAAATCCAAACATATACAGTAGATGTATATAAATATAGAAAAATAGATAAACCATACAGCTAACATCCATTCATATGCTTACCATCTGACAAGGATGGTTCTAAACGCCTTCTGTATGTTGGCTCACTTAATTTCCACTAACCCAGGGCCTCCTGGGTGGCTCAGTGGGTTAAAGCCTCTGCCTTCGGCTCAGGTCATGATCTCAAGGTCCTGAGATCAAGCCCTGCATCGAGCTCTCTGCTCAGCAGGGAGCCTGCTTCCTCCTCTCTCCTCTGCCTGCCTCTCTGCCTACTTGTGATCTCTGTCTGTCAAATAAATAAATAAAATCTTTAATTTACACTAACCCTAAATTTTTTAAAAATATTTTATTTGTAAGTAATCTCTACACCCAAAGTGGGGCTCAAACCTACAACCCAGAGATCAAGAGAGGCATGTTTTTTTTTTTTTAAAGATTTTATTTATTTGAGAGAGAGGCAGTGAGAGAGCATGAGCGAGGAGAAGGTCAGAGGGAGAAGCAGACTCCCCGTGGAGCTGGGAGCCTGATGCGGGACTCGATCCCGGGTCTCCGGGATCATAACCTGAGCCGAAGGCAGTCGTCCAACCAACTGAGCCACCCAGGCGTCCAAGAGAGGCATGTTTAAAAAAAAAAAAGTCACATGTTCCACTGACTAAGCCACCTAGGTGTCCTCCTAAAGAGTTTTTATAGAGGTGGATATAACCCCCATTTTACAGATAAAGAACTGAACTATAGAGAAATTACATGACCTGCCCAGTACCACAAGCGAGTAACCAACACTACCGGAATTTGAACTCAGGTCTTTCACCTCAGATACTTTGATATTAAGCACTATCCTAGACCACCTCAGTACCTATTATTCAATGAGTCCTCAACTGACGGATGCTCCAGTCGCTTAGTTTCAGATGTTTAACAGTGACCTGACATTCACGGCCATTGTGAAGTAGTCACCACAGTAAGTCTAGTTACTATCTGTCACCTTACCAAGTTAATACGATACTATTGACGATCTTCCCCATGCGGTACGCTTATAGCCCCATGATATTTTTAGTTTATGGCTGGAAGTCTGCGCTTCTCAGTCCCCTTCACCCATTTCACCCCCCACTGTCACTACCCTCCCTTCTGGCAACCACCAATCTATTCTCTGTACGTCTGCATTTGGTTTGGTTTTTGGTATTCTAGATTCCACGTATCGGTAAAATCATTTATGCATGTGTGAAAAAGAAACCATTCTTTTTAATCAACTGGGAGGATGATTAGATTCAGTTTGTCTTGCTGCATAAGTAAGTGTCAGAAGAAATATGTTGGGTACAGAATGTCAGGGGCATCCACTCGGGTCAGAATAGAGCTCCAGCCCTTCCAGCCCTTGGCACTGGGCGCCAGAAACCTTACCAGGAAACATGAGGACGTGGAGACCCCAGAGAGATTACTTATCTTGTTTTCATTCTGGCCCCAAGTCGAGCAAGTAATAAACTAACTTTCTTCAGAGTATGTTGCTCCATAATGTATATTTTTACAGACATTCTCAGACACCTGCAAAGGGTAGTTGCAAAGGAACCTACGACCTGTGGCACATACAGTAAATCTGCAGCCACGATCTCTGTCAGTTCTGAGGACCCAATGAGCACACGTATTAGGCACATGCAGACATTCCACAGCTGTAGAGCTCCCTGGACTTCACCCCAATAATAAGCACGTTTGGAAAGGGGGTGGATGGACGTGACCTCTCTTCGCAACTGCTGGGATGTCTCTACCAGCTCCAACGCTAGACTTCTAGCTCTGCAAAGCTGGAGGCTGAATGGAAGTCACCCGCGGCCCCCTCAGCGGCCTCTGGGCCTTATCTTCTGAGCTGCAAGGAGGGCCAGAGGACTAGGCCCTGCTAGCTATGTGGAAGGGGTGAGTCAAGAAAGGTTTTGGTACTTGAAAGTTAATGGAATCTGGTTTTAGTCATTAAAATATGAAAACAAATCAATACCACATAGCTCAAAATTACCATGAGCTAGTTGCCCAATTATCCTACTTAAAAGATACTCACGCAAGAGCCCTTCTTTTGCTCCTACATGTGGATTCCGTCCCTAGGAACTCAAAGCCTCTGGAAGGAAACATGGTAATACAGCTTGCCTCTGTCTTCAGGACAGCTAAAGGGGCTTGAGAGTATCTTGGAGAAGTGAGTGCCAGAGAGGAGTGATTTGCTGACGGTACTCATGGTTGACACATAGGTCAGCTATTACCACAATTATATGTGCGACAAACTACCACAAAGCTCAGTGCCTTCAAACATTTCCTGTTCTCTGGCTAGGGATCGACTGATGTAGGCTGCACTGGGTTGCAAGCTGCAGGATGAATTCAGGTCTTCTCCATTTGTCTCTCATCCCTTGGACCAGCGGCCTAGCCAGACTTTGTTCTTCCAAAGGACAATGTAAGGCACACAGGAGAACAAGGCTAATGATGTAAGCCAACTTCAAGCCTCTGCTCATGATATATCTGCTAATGGCTCACTCCCTGCAGCCAGTCATGAGGCCAAGTCCAACAGTGACGGGACAGGGATATATGCTCTGCTTCTAGTAAAGAACTACAGAGACACATGGCAAAAGGCACGGATACGTGGAAGATGGAAGAATGAGAACTATGAAAAGAGAGAATCAGAACCAGGGCCTGACTCCCTGCTCATTTCCACCACTGTGTTTCCCAACAGTTTTTTTGTTTATCTGTCTTAGGAGCTGTTTTTTCAAGCTCATAAAGGGTTCATAAAGTTCCAAAAGGAAGTGAAGGCAGGCAGCGAGGAAAGGAGATTGTAGTGACGATGCCTGGGAGGACCAGCAAAAGCATCCAGTATCTACTCCGTTTTGCAGGGCACATTCTCCCCTTTGCCCTGTAGGGTGAAGCCAGTGCAGCTGCTGGTCAGATCCTTCTCCATCTTTCATGGGCTGGGTCCAATGGCAAGTGGCCAACTCTATATCCATTTCTGGAGGTAGCTCAGTACTGTGCACGGCGAACTGGGGTCCCTAACACTCAGCTTACACTCTGTGCAGACAATATGGGCTTCGGAACCAGAGAGAGCTGAGTGGAGGCCTCTGAGCCACCAGAGCGTAGCTACATGACCTAAGGCAAATCGCTTTGTCTGAGCCTCAGGTTCCTTCCATACATCATTTCCCATGCTCTTTCCTCTTCTGGCTTGATGTAGACAAGCTCAGTGACTTCGAAAGTCATTCTACGGAGACCTAAAGAGGCTTGCATTCCTGAAACCCTGCTTGGAATATCCAGTCTTTGCTTTCTGTGTGCAAGCATTCTATTACATGTGAGGTGTAATGCCCATTTAACTTTGCTTGTTACAAAAGCTAGCATTACCTTAACTAACGCACTCGTGCTTTGCCCCATTGTACTGATGAGGAACCTACGGCTTAAAGAGATGAAGTTCCTTGCCCGATGTCACACACTATTAAGTGGTGCCTCTCAGTTATGCATCTAGTCTGACTCCAGAGCCTCTGATCTTAAACACCACACTGCTCGGATGCTCATTAATAATAGTGTCGATCTTATAGTATGGTTGTGTGGATTAAATGAACTAATGTTTACTGAGTCCCTGGCACAACAGCTGCCATGTAAAAGCACACAGGAAATACGAGCTGCAGAAGTTGCATGATGTTCCCCTGTAATATGTAATATAACATGATGTCCCCTGAGGTCTGGAATTGGGGGAAAAGGACAAGTGGCCTCAGAAAAACTTCTGATGACAATTTTGTGCTGAGAGTATTTTAGATGACACCAAACAGCCCTAAGAAGTTTGCCAAGTGCTTCTTTGTGTTGGAGGGTAGGTCATATTGTCCCAAACCATTCATGCAGATCAGACATCAGTTAGGGTAAGAGCGTGGATGAGGACCACTGTCTCCTATTTCTCATTCACAGTTTCTTAGTCCTAAAAGGACTTGAAACAGGGAACCAGACTAGTGGGAATCACCTTTTTAGGGCCTAGATCCACCCATCTGATAGAAATATTACAAATTCGAGTGGCTTGTTTTTAAAAGGCAGGGAGTAACTAGGTGAAATTAATTATAACAATACACTTTAGGGGTGCCTGGGTGGTGAAGTCAGTTAAGCGTCCAACTCGTGGTTTCAACTCAGGTCATGATGTCAGGGTAGTGAGATCAAGCCCTTTGTTAGGCTCCGTGCTCAGCATGGAGTCTGCTTAAGACTCTCTCTCTGTCCCTCTCCCCCTAAAAATAAATCAATAAATAAATATTCAAACAAACAAGCAACACACTTTATTCAGGGTGCCTGGCTGGCTCAGTCAGTGGAGAATCAACTCTTGATCTTGGGCACACGTTGGGCACAGAGATTACTTAAAAGACACCAAAGAAACAAACAATATACTTTATTCAACCTAAAACATTTCAATTTCACACATGTAATTAGTATTAAGATATTAATGAGACCTTTTGCTTTTTTTTAGTGAAATCTTCAAAGTCTGGATCTGTATTTTACAGTTACAGAACATCTCAGTTTAGACTGGCCACATTTCAAGTGCTTGATAAGCTACCATGGCTAGTGCCACAAGTCTAGACCTAATTTCTTCCCTGAAGTTGTCTTAGGGTAAAGCCCTAGAAAGCCTCCCAAGGAAAATTGCAAAACTTAGTCTTTACTCATCGAAAGTCTAATTATATGCCTTTAAATAGGAAATACTGTCTGAAACAGAGCCATTTGTTTTAGAATACTACAGACTTGCTTAAGTCTCAAAGATCAGAAATACATTCAGCATTAACGAACCTCTTGTACAGGGCGGTCTCCCTATGGAAGAAGACTATTTGCAGAACTCACTATGGAGAACGAGGGCAGGGCAGGATGACCTGCATAAAACAAGCTTAGGTGATTTTAATGAATAACACAAATGAGAGAAGCAGAGAAATGTGCTAGAAGCTGAACCATATAGGGCTTTTGCTCTTTTTAAAAAATTAATTAATTTGTTTATTTTTTAGAGAGTGTGGAAAGGCAGAGGGAGAGGGAGAAAGACTCCCCGCTGAGCAGAGAGCCCCATGCGGGGCTCGATTCCAGGGCCCTGGGATCCTGACCAGAGCCAAAGGCAGAGGCTTTAACCCACTGAGCCACCCAGGCGCCCGTAGGGCTTTTACTCTTTAATTAGTGTTTTTTTCACATTTTATCTACTCACTTCTTTTTAGCCACTTTTGGGAGTGCACAATTATGCACAAGTTTCCTCCATGCCAATTAACGGCAAGTAGTGATCAGTGTTTTTTGGCTTCAGCAAGTCACCTTAGGAAGGGTGCTGTTACAGAACTCTGCTTCTCCTGTTTGCTAGGATTAGTAGCTAAGACAGTCCTGGTTTACTGTGTTTATATGCATATCAGGAAAACAAAAGACCCAGTTTCAAAGTCCTTTTTGACTACATGACTTTCAGTGGTTTTTTTAATCAGAGTCATAGCACTAAATTCTCCCAAAGCCTGACCTGGTGATCTCAGAATCTGTTTTTACCACCATACCTCATTTATACAGCATTGCTGAAGGTCAAGTTTTCCATATATACGAATTGTCCACATAACTGAAGTGTGCTGATAAATTCCAGCCTATACAACCATTTTTGAGGGAAGTCTTTCTAAAATATGGCCTGTACCTGCCCTACACACACACACACACACACACACACACACACACGTACGTTCTTAAACAAGAGTATTCAGAATATACTTCATTCTTACTTCATGACTTAGGGACATTGTGTACATCTATTGGGGCATGCACATTTAGAAACTACTGAGTCATATGGTGTTCTTAGCACAGCTAATTACTTCAGTATGATAAGATTTTACTGTACATAAGTTTTTTTTAAATAAGATTTTATTTATTTGGGACGCCTGGGTGGCTCAGTTGGTTAAGCAGCTGCCTTCGGCTCAGGTCATGATCCCAG